>CAUYQG010163576.1:0-27134 GCA_963574415.1 Tarsius wallacei
TCCAGCTACTTGGAAGGCTGAGGCGGAAGGATCGCCGGAGCCCAGCAGGTCGAGGCTGCGGTGGCCGGGAGCGGCCATGGCACTCCAGTCTGGGTGACAGAGTGAGACTCCAACTCAAAAAAAAAAAAAAAAAAAAAAAAAAAAAAGAAATTCATATGGCAACAAAAAAGAGCATGAATAGCTGAAACAATCCTCAACAAAAGTAGCAAAGCCAGAGGTATAACACTTCCAGACTTTAAACTTTACTACATGGATACAATAATGAAAACAGCCTGGTAATGATACAGAAATAGGCCCATAAACCAATAGAGCAAGACAGAGATTCTGGAAACAAAAATACAGTCTCTCAACCAACTCATTTTCAAAAAGTCACTAATAACAGTCACTGGGGAATGAAGACCATATTTAGCAAACGATGTTGGCTAAACAGGCTGACAACATGCAGGAGAATGAAATTGGACCCTACTTATTACCATATACAAAAGTCAACTCGACCTAAACGTAAAACCTCTAAGAATCCTAGAAGAAAACATAGGAAACAGTCTTATGCACATAAGAGTAAGCAACTAATTCTTGACCAAGTCCCCAAAAGCAAATGCCACAAAAGCTAAGATAGACAAGTGGTCCTCATCAAACTGAAAAAAGTTTTGCTTAGCAAAAGAAACCATTAGGAGAGTAAAGCGACAACCCACAGAATGGAGGGAAAATGTTTGCAAATTATGCATCTGAGCAAGGCTTAATATCCAAGATCTACAAGGGATGCAAATGAAGTGAAAGGAAAAAAAAATCAAGCCCATGATCAATGTTTGTATACCTAGCCCTGAATCATACCCCACATCTTTATAATAAATAAATAATTTTTTTAAAACGTGGCCAAAGGACATAAACAGATACTTCTTAAAAGAAAATATACAAGCAGCCAACAGACACATGATTAAATGCTCAGCCTCACTAATCATCAGAGAGATGCAAATCAAAACTACAATGAAATACCACTTAGCTCCAGTAAGGATGGCTATCAATAAGTCAAACAACAACAGATACAGGTGTGGGTATGGAAAAGGGAACGCTTCTACACTATTGGTGGGAGTGCAACCTAGTTTAACCTCTATGGAAAGCAGTGTTGCAATTCCTAAAAATTGACTTTCCATATGATCCAGTAATCTATCTCCTGGGAATAGACCTGGAGGAACATAATCCATTCTATGAAAGACATCTGTACATGCATGTTTATTGACACACTATTCACAATAACTAAAACATGGAACCAACCCTAATGTCCATCAAAAGTGGACTAGATAAAGAAAGTGTGGTACATATACAGGATGGAGTATTCCACAGCCATAAAGAAGTACAAAGTCATGGCCTTTGCAGCAACCTGGATGCAGGTAGAGACAATCATACTGTAATAAGTTAACTATCACCGAAACAAAAAACTGAATACTATATGTCTCACTCATAAGTGGGCCCTGAACATTAGTCACATTAGCATAAGGGAAAGCAATGCTAGGGGACAGAAGAAAGGAGGAGGGCAAGAGGCATGTGACAACACAAAGGGTACGTGATCCACTACCAGGGGGAGTGAGGGCTAGATAGAAGCCCAAACTTCACCTGCATGTGGCCTACTTATATACCTCACTTGTACCCCACCTTTCTATAATAAAATATATTTTTTTAAAAAGTTATTAGTAGTTTGCTCTTTTATTAGCCTTATCACTCACTTTAGTTCTGGTTACATGACACTGAAAACATTCTGGTTCTCACAGAAATAGCTATTACTTTATTTTAGCAGCTTTTCTTACCATCTCAAACTACTTTTCAGTTTTATATTGGAGTCCCTGCCAAACTTTCTAAGCTCATCTTCCTTTGACTTGGTCCTTGCTAACTTGGTTCTGGTCACCCAGATATCTTTGCTGCTCTTGATTAACAAGGTTCCCTTCTAAGGCTTTCACACTTGCTCTTCCCAGAACACTTTCCCCTAAGAAATTCGAAAGACTTTTGCCCTTCCCTCAGATCTCTGCTCAAATATCATCTTATTGGAGAGATATTTCAAAACTACTTACCCTGCTCATATTTTCTCAAACATTCTTATCATGACCTAATATATTATATAAGCATCTTCTATTTGTTTATTTTCTGTCCTACCTTTCAGTAAATTCAAGATTCATGAGAATGGAGTCTTTGTTTGGTTTCCATTTATATTCTTAGAGCCTAGAGCTCTACTGGTAGGTAGTGAGCACTTAAGAAATGTTACTCTGTATATGTGTTACATGAATTTATAAGGACACCATGCCATGAGCTGATGTATTTTACTATTAATTGTTTGTTTTGCTATTAATTGCTCATGCACATCTTGAAATACTGTATGTTTATACACATTTATTTGTGCAAACTCATACAACTTGAGTTTCTAAATAAACCAGTGCAGGGCTACTGACATCTTTACTCACAATACTTTTTCAAGAGTCTCTAAGTATATAAATCTTCATGATAGGAGAAGAATAGCACAAAATACTAGCTAATTTGAAAACACATATTTACTCATTCTGTCTCCAACATGTTAAAATTTGCTCTAATATTTGAGTGCTTTTCAGTTTTTCTTAAAACCTTTAAAACATTATATATGTCTATAATATTTGATTCAAATATTTGTGAACCCCCTGGAAGCATATCTGCAGAACTTAAAAGCTTCACAGAGAGCAAGTACAAAACCACGGAAGCAGAGGAATCTCAGTCTAAACAGAAGATGAGTTTTATTTAACCAGACAGAAAGGAAGAAAGCAGACTGTGGTAAAAGCTATTTTCATTATAAAACTCTTAGCCAAGGGATCATTCTTTAAGAGTGGGGCTATTATAAAACAGAAACACCTCAGGAGAGTTCCTCTGTCGTGGGAAGGATCCAAATTATAATGCCCATGACACGGAAGGGCTGTTTTCAAAGTATTCACAACTCCAAAGAGGTAAACACAAATTAGATTTGAAAACTAGACCTCTCCCACTAGCACTTGTATTTATAACATTGCAAATATTTACCTCTATCCAATAAGTATTTATTGAATGTTTACCATGTGCAAGTGTGAGGAAATACTGAAGTGGCTACAGAATAAATAAGCATTTCATTTATTCAATAATTATTTTTTGAGCTTCTACCATGTGCCAGATATTGCTCAAGACAAAATAAATAAACAAGCTAACAAAAAAAAAAAAACTACTCTTACGTAGCCTGGGGAATTTTTAAAGATTTATTAAAGAGGTAAAAATTGAAGGCATGATACTGTAGGGGCACATTTATAGTAAAAGGCAATAATGTGAATTGAGGAATAGAAATAAGGACAAGCAGGGTCATTTTATTGGTTTTTTTAACGTGTTCTTTCTTTATTAGTTGAATTCAACTTTTGCTATGAGAATATAACTGATATGATAAACCACTTAACTTTTTTTTATTCAAAAGGTACATGTTCAGGATTGTCACATGGGTATATTCCAGGGTGGTGAAGTTTGGGTTTCTATTAAGCCTGTCATACAAACTTAAAGACCTGGTAAGTGACTTCAGTAAAGTCTTAGGATACAAAATCAATGTTCATAATTAAGTTACATTTCTATACACCAACAATGTTCAAGATGAAAACCAAATCAAGAACACAATCTCACTTACAATAGCTACCCCCAAAATAAAATACTTTGGAATATATTTAACCAAGGAGGTGAAATATCTTTACAATGAGAACTATATATCACTGCTGAAAGAAATCAACGATGAAATAACATAGGGCAAACATTCTATTCTCATGAATTGGAAGAATATCATTAAGATGTCCATGCTACCCAAAGCAATTTTCAGATTCAATGCAATCCCTATCAAACTGCCCACATCATTTTTTCACAGATCCAGAAAAAAATAAGTAAATTTATATGAAAACAAAAAAGAGCCAGAATAGACCAAGCAATCATAAGCAAAAAGGAAAACCTAGAGGCATCATATTATCCAATGTCCAAAATAAGGATACAGTCACCAAAACAACACGGTACTGGTACAATAATAGGCACATAGAACAATAGTAGAGAATAGAGAAAACAGGATAATGACTCATATACTTTGTGTTGGCTAGAATAATGAAAATGAGAGGTTCATTAGAAACAGAGATAGGTGTTGACTCGTATCTGTGATGGGTAAGCTTATGTGTCAACTTGACTGGCTCAAGGAATACCCAGACAGCTGGTAAAACATTAGTTTTTGTTGTGCTTGTGAAGGTGTTTCTGAAACAGGTTATCCTTTGTATCAGTGAGCTGAATTAGGATGATCTTCCCCCAACAATATAGGCAGATATCATTCAGTCCATTCAGGACCCAGATAAAACAAAAAAGGTGGAGGGAGGAAAACTGAACTCTCTTTTCTTGAGCTGGGTTGAGTCACTCATCTCTTGCTCCCTTGAACATCAGAGATCCTGGTTCTCTGGCCTTCACATTCAGACTGAATCAGACTACTAACTTTCTTTGTTCTCTAGCTTGCAGATGGAAGGTTGTGACACTTTTCAGGCTCCATAATCCTGTGGGCCAATTCTCACAATAAATCTCCTCCTAACAATATAAATCCTATTGGTTCTGTTTCTCTGGAGAATTCTAACTAATGCAATATTGTGGAGAACCTTAGTGCCAAGTCAGAGGACTCTGTACACAATTTGTTAGCTGTGAGGAGGCAGTGCAGTTTTGTGGATAGGTAAACAGGCTTAGATGTCATAACAAAACAAAAAGAGTATACTATTGTATGGAGATATTATTTAAAAACTTTTACCTGCCTACATTTAGGTTTCCATTTCCAAATTCCTATGGAAAATGGAAAGCGGTCTCTTCACATTCTAGAAGAAAAGAAAAAAGAATGAAAAAATGGTGAGAGTCTATGACTCCTTTAAGAAGGACAAAATTATGAACTTCACAGCAACTTGCATGGACTTAGAGTCTATGATACTGAGTGATCTATCACAGAAGCAAAGAACTGAGAACCACATGCTCTCACTCATAAGCGAAACTTAAACAATTATAAAACTATAAGAAAGGGATTGGCAGTAGTGGGAAAACTGCTGTGGGGGCACACCTCATCAACAAGGATAGCCTGCATAATGAACATTTGTATACCTAACCCTGAATTGTACCCCACATCTTTAAATTTAAAAATATTTTTAAAAGTTCTAATCTTTTTCTTTCTCTCTTTCCCTCCCTCTCTGCCTCCCTCCCTCCCTCCCTTTCTCCCTCCCTCCCTTCCTTTCTTCCTTCCTTCCTCTCTTCCTCTGTCTTTCTATTTTTTGCAAAATGCAACATTTTATATGGAAAGCTAAATCTTGTACATGTTGCTAGTTATGTGGTTAAGCTCTTTGACCTATTTATCATTTTGAAGGGAATGAAAATGACTGTCAGATGTTGTAAAATGTACCCAGATCAACACAATATCCAGCTGCTGTGTCATTATGAACAGCAATAATTTTAAGCATCTAATATTTATATTCGCTTCAACTTGTTTGTTCATTTTTCATTGTCAGTACCCATAGAGATGAAAGAAATTAGTTTCATTATTGATGGCTTTTAAATACAGACAAGCTTGGGGAGGGATAAAATTAGACAGAGGTATGTGCTACAAAATGAATGTTACATCCAACTAGCACCTATTAAAGAAGGCTAATTAAAATGGTGTTTTGGATGATGTGCTTACAAGTCACCTTCTTTAATCTGTCACTTACACACATGTTCTGTTCTTACTAAAGAGGTCATACCAGAAAAATCAAATAGATAATGTTGTCTGATATCACCTTTGTCTTTTGCTCTCACAAGCACAAACATGATTTGAACAGCAGATTTCTTTTGAGTGAAGCTTTTAAACCTTCACATATGACTCATTTGCTACTCTGATGTAGTATTCATTAATCTGTGGAGCGTTATTGGGAAATAAGACATTTCTAAATAAAACCAGTAAATGTTTTTGCTTCTGAGTATCTTCCCAGTAATTCATATTGTTCTGTCAGCTTGCATAGTTCCTTCCCTGAATTACCTTTGTGACACTTGCTTGAATGGAATAAAATGAGAAAAGGTTTAAGTTTAAAATATTCCAGACAAGATAATTAACCTCAAAAACTTTTTATTGATACATAATAAAATAATAATTTAATACTAAAGAATTCTTAGCAATGCTAATCTACTTCCTGAAAATCATCAGCCTTAGATAATCATTTGTCCTATACTGTCATTCAGGCCTTTTTGTAACTGACCTCCTAAAAGTAAATCATGTGGCATTTCCTTCATGAAAAAGAGCTTTGTGACCATTTCCATGAAACGTACATTAAGTTGCTTTGAAAGTCACTGCTAATACCTTTGCCCTTTAGACCTCTACTTGCAGAGATAACGAATTGGAGTTTGCTGAACATTTCATCTCTGCTTCACGCTCCAGCATGGTCAGGGTATTGAATGAGCTAGCCTAGTAAAGCACACTGTCCTTTTCTTTATTCTCATTACAGTTAGAAAGTAAAATCTCATAGCTATCCAACTCAAGAAGCCCGTATGATATGGTTAATTGAAATATGACTCATCGTTGGGAAATTTTGCATCTCTCTCTCTCTCTTTTTTTTTTTTTAATTTCTTTTAAAAAGACCAGGAGATCTAGGAAAATTCAGTTGCTCTTCCATTGAAGGGTCAGTTAGCCCTTAGTAAATATTGTCTCTAGAGAATTATTCTAGATTCATTGCATCTTCTTCTTTGAGAGTTTTCTCAAAATGTTTCTAAAATGTAGGTAGAGGTAAGAGGCAATAGAATCCTAACCTATTTATTAATTTTAGTTACAAATTTATTTTTTGAAAGTTATAGCTAAAAATAAAAATATATTGTTTTAAATAAAAGAATATGTTAAAAAATTAATATTATCATGCAAATAACAATAATGTTATAATATTGAGTATATCACTTTCAATGATTTAGTTTAATCAGTATCAATCAGTACACGACTTTAGGACAATTGAATGGATTTAATAATCCTAACATTCATGTTCACCCTATATTGGAAAGTGTTGATATAGAAGAAAAATATATGTGGGGTCCAGCTATAAATTGAAGGCAGAAAAAGAGTCATTTTTTACTACATTTTAATTGACTTTATGAAGTTCATATGATGTCTTGTTACATGCATAGAATGTGTAATGATCAAGTCAGTGTATTGGTGGTATCCATCAGTCATCTTGAGTATACATCACTCCCAAGGATGGCAAATATTTCAAGTTCTCTCTTCTATGTACTTTGAAATACATGATATGTTGTTGCTAATTATATTCACCCTACCACAGAATTTATAATTTCTGCCTGGTTGTATGTTTGTACCCATTGACTAACTTATCTTCATTGCCTGTCTCCCACCCGCACACCCTTCCCAGCTTCTGATATCTGTCATTCTACTCTGTACCTCCATGTGATCTGCTTTTACAGCTCCTACATATGAGAGAGAAACATTTGCCTGTCTGTGCCTGGTTAATTTCACTTAATATAATGAATGTCAGTTCCATCCATGTTACAGTAAATGACAGGATTTCAATCATTTTTATGGCAAAATAGTATTCCATTTTGTGTGTGTATAAAACATTTTATTTATTTATTTTTCTGTTGATGGACACTTAGTTTGGCTACATATCTTGGCTACTGTGAATAGTGTTGCAATAGGCATGAAAGTGCAGGTATCTTTTTAATATACTGATTTATTTTCCTTCAGATAAATACTCAGTAATGAAATTACTGGATCCTATGGTAGATTTAGTTTTAGTTTTTGAGAAACGTCCATCCGGTTTTCCATAGTAATTGTACTGATTCACATTCCCACCAACAATGTATGCATCCTCATCAGCATCTAGTATTTTTGTCTTTTAAGTAATAGCCATTCTAACTTGGATGAGATAATATCTCATTGTGGTTCTGATTACTGATATTGAACTTTTTTTTTCACATACAAGTTGGTCCTTTGTATGTCTTCTTTTGAGAAATGACTATTCATTTCCTTCACCCACTTTTAAATGGAATTATTGCTTTACTTTTGAGTTGAGTTCCTTGTATATTCTGGATATTAGTTTCTTGTTAGATAAATGTTTTGCAAATATTTTCTTTTGTTCAACAGGTTGTTTTTTCCCTCTATTGATTGCCTTCATTGCTATGCTGAAGCTTTATAATTTAATATCATCCTATTTGTCTTTTTTGTTTTCTGTACTTTTAAGGTCTTCACTACTAAATATTTGCTAAGGGCAATGTTCTGATATGTTTGCCCTCTGTTTTCTTCTAATAATTTTATAGTTTCAGGTCTTACATTTAAATTTTAATCCATTTTGAATTGAAATTTTTTACATGGTAGGAGATAGGGGTCTAGTTCATTCTTCTGCATATAGATATCCAATTTTCCTGGCACTCTTTATTGAAGAGGGTGTCCTTTCTTTAATACATGTTTTTGACGCCTTTGTCAAAAATCAGTTGGCTGTAAACAGGTGTATTTATTTCTGAGTTATCTATTCTATTCCATCTGTCTAGGTTTCTGTTTCTATATCACTTGCATAATGTTTTGGTTACTATTGCCTTGGAATATATTTTGACATCAAGTAGTGCTATGCCTCCAGCTTTGTTCTATTGGTAAAGGATTGTTCTGACTATCTGAGCTCTTTTATTTTTTTCATATGAATTCTAGGATTGTTTTACCTATTTCTGTAAAATATATCATTTGTAATTTGATAGAAATTATATTAATATATAGATTGCTTAAGGTATGTGAATTATTCCAATACATGAGCAGGAGATATCTTTCAATTTGTTTGTGTCCTCTTCACTTTCTTTCATCAATGCTTTGTAGTGTTCCTTGTAGATGTCTTTCACCTCCTTGGTTAAATTTATTCTTAGTATTTTATTTGTTTCATACCTACTGTCAATGCAATTGTTTTCTTGATTTCTTCTTCAGCTAGTTCATTATTGGTGTATAGAAACACTACTGATTATTGTATGTGGATTTTATTTCCTAAAACTCTTCTAAATTTGTTTATCCAGATCTAAGAGTTTTCTGTTAGAGTCTTTAGAGTTTTCTAGATATAAGATCATGTCATTTGCAAAGAGAGACAATTTGACTTTCTTGTTTCCATTTGGATGACTTTTATGTATTTCTCTTGACTAATCGCTTTGGCTAGGACTTCCAGTACCATGTTGAATAGGAGAGGTGAAAGTGAGCATCTTTGTCTTGTTCCAGTTTTTAGAGAAAAAGCTTCCAGCTTTTCCCTTTTCAGCATGATGTTAGTTATAGTTTTATCGCATATGGCTTGTATTATGTTCATGATATATGTTCTTTCTATGCCTTGTTTGACTAGAGTTTTTATCAAAAGTGAAATTAAATTTTAGCAAATGCTTTTTCTGCATCTGTTAAAGTGATCTTCTGTTTTGGGCAGTAAATCCATTCATTCTTGAGCTTTTTTTTATTAGAGAAATTTTTATTACTGATTTAGCTTAATTACTTTTTATTGATCATTTAGGGTTTTCTAGTTCTTTCTGATTCATCTTGGTAAGTTGCAGCTGTTCAGGAATTTATCCATTTTCTCTAGGTTTTCCAGTTTGTGAGTGTATATTATTGTTCACAATAGTCTCTGATTATCTTTTGCATTACTGTGGTATTAGTTATAATGGCTCTTCTTTTGTTTCTGATTTGGTTTATTTAGGGTTTCTCTTTTTTTCTTGGTCAGTCAGCTAGCAGCTTATTGATTTTATCTTTAAAAAAAACTTTATTTTGTTGATTCATTGTATCAGTCTCAATTAGTACTGCTCCGATTTATATTATTTCTATTATTTCCCTAATTTTACATCTGATTTGTTCTTGATTTTCTAGTTATTTGAGGTGCAATATTAGGTAGTTTAATATCTTTTTACTTTGTTGATGTTAGCATTTATTGCTATAAAATTTCCTCTTAGCACTCCTTTGATGGTATACAAAGATTTTGTTTGGTTGTGTTTTCATTTTCATTTATTTCAAGAATTTTTAAATTACTCCTTAATTTCTTTATGATAAGTGATCTTTCAGAAGCGTATTATTTAACTTCTAGGTATATGTACAGTTTCCAAATTTCCTCTTGCTATTGACTTATAGCATTATTTCTTTGTGGTCTGAGAAGAAACTTAATATAATTTTGGTATTTTAAAATTTGTTGGACTTATTTGTGGCCTACATATGATCTATCCTAGAGAATGTTCCATGTGCTGATGAGAAGAATGTGCACTGGGTAAAATATTCTGTGAATATCGGGCTAAGTTTGTTTGGCTTAAATGCAGTTGAAATTAAATGTTTCTTTGTTGATTTTCTGTTTGGTCGATCTGTCTAATGCTGAGAAAGAAGTGCTTAAGTCTATATTATTTTATTGGAGTTTATCTCTCCCTTAACGTCTAATAATACTTGCTTTTCATGTTTGATATATGTGTGTGTGTGTGCGTGTGTGTGTATTTAGAACTGCTATTTTGTTGGATTTATTTTTGTCGTTATATAATGTCCTTCAATGTCTTTTACTGCTTTTGACTAAACAACTGCTTTATCTAAGTATGGCTACTCCTACTCACTTTTGTTTTTTGTTTGCATGGAATATCTTTTTCCATTTCTTCACTTTTAGTTTGTATGTTTCTTTAAGTGAAGCAAGTTTCTTGTATGCAACCTACTGTTGGGTCATTTTCCCACCCCATTCACTCAATTTATGTATTTTTAGTGGGAAATTTAACTAGTTTAAATTCATAGTTACATGATTATTACTGGTATGAAAATGTTTATTTCTGTTACTTTGTTACTTGTTTTCTATATCCTTTCTTCTTTCATTTGCATTGTTTATTATTGTTGTTGGGTGTCTTTTTGTATCGGCTGTTGGCTGGAAGAGCCTGTCCTGGACCTGGGCAAGTTCACTGTAGCTCTGTTGCTAAGAGTTGGTTGATGTCAGTAATAGCGGCTCCTGAAGGAGGGTTCTCAGGCTCTGGGAAGTGCATACTTCAGTGCTCTTTTTCTTGAGGGCAATTTCCCTGGTGTGCTGCAACAGTGATTCCCTAGAGTGAAGCCACTGTGTAGGCTAGAGTGCTGGGAATTTGGCCACACTGCTGAGTCCAGCCAGCATGTTGCTGCTACAGATCTCTGGGTAGATGTGGGGGATGTCTCTGGGACTTTAGGGATGTGTAGATGCAGGGGCTTTTAAGCTGCAGAGAAAATGCAATCTGAGAGGGAGCTGGGCTCCCTAAATGGTGCCAGACTGCAGCTACTTGGGTCTTGGGGAGCGTATGCTATCCCGCATGAGCTTCCTTTCTGTAATAATGCCTTCACACGGAATCCCGCAGTATCCTCCTACTAGTCTAAGGGCTTGTGAGGATTGAGGGGCTCTCTCATGGTTAGGATTGCAAAGGTTTGTAGTGAGAATGTCAGAAACTGGGGATCTGTCACTAACCCTTTCCCTGTGCCGGGTAACCTCTTTTTGCACATCACATGTTTCCTCTCGCTTCTCTTTTGTGTTTCAATGTTCTCAGTTAGATACTTTATTTAAGGTATAATTATCTACTTGCTTCTTAAAAATTATTCTTTGTAGAGAAGGCCCATTCCCTGTATCTCTAGTAAAACATATTGAAGGTCTCCTCGAAAAGTTTTTAAAAAGACGATTACAAATTTCTCCCCTCAGAAAAATAATCATCTGCATATGCTACAACTGGAAATGACTTCAGGGTTTTATGTAGTTAATATTAAGTAGAAATAGTTAATTTATTTTCTATCCTAGAAAATTCTTATTTTAGTAGCTCAATCTTAATGACATTTAACAACTAAAGCAGAAAACATAGTCTAAGAATATTACATGTATAACAGAAGAGTCCAGTACGTGGATATTATTTAGTTCTCTCCCCCAGTATCAGACATTTACCACATGCATGCTTTCATGCACAGATTTGCTTTTAACCTGTGTTCATGTCTACTACTTCTTTCTATGATCTGCTTAAACAGTAATATTCAATATGTTTTGTCTCCTTGAGTTTCTGTTACTCTTTGGAATTTAGTTCACTTAGTTGTCTTACAACCTCAACCTTAAAAGGAATCTCTAGAGGGTAAATAAATTTATAATTTTGCAATTCATGTTTCTTTGGTTGTTTTTCCTGAAGCAACATCCTACTCTTATGTGTAAGTAAAAGTAGAATTCAAACTTATTTTTATATCAAAATTCTATAAGTGTTTCCCAATTTAACTGGAGCATGAAAGATCATAAATAATAAAGCTTGATAACTCTATAGACTTTTTAAAAAATCTGATTTTAATATCCTACTTCTGGTTATACTTCCTAGTCTTGGTTTTTTACAATTCCCATTATGTCATTAATTTAGCATGTATATTTATTCTAGTTTGTTTAACACTTTATGATACGAAGTAGGCTAATGCTTAAAATATATATCAGTACTCTTTATTTCACATGTGCGAGACGAAAGGTACAAGCTGTTTGAATAATTTATCTAGGCACATGTAGATACTTGGGTATAGCCCAATTTCCATCTCAACTAAATCCAATACTAATATTTGTGCACATTTAGGAAAATCTGTCAAATTGGGTCAATCTGTTTGTATCAGGAACCTAAAAGTCATTGGGGAGTTTACTTATACCAAGGGGAGAAAGAAAAGCAGACAGGTTTGATCTAGTAACAAAACCTTAGTCATCAGAATCAGGGGACATTTAGAGTCTAGCATAGTGTTTGTAATTCAAATTAATCTTTGGGTTTGCTCTTCCATGGGAATGATGATTCTTTCACTGGTCCAAGACTACACTGAAGGGAATAAGTACAAACAATTAGAGGTGGTATATATAAAAACTCAAGCACTGACAACTCCAATTTTTTTTTACTTTCTGTTGGTGTGAAAGGAATAGCTGCTTCCTTTACAGCCACTCTGATGTGAGGTTTTTGCTTGCCATGCAGGAGATTGTCAAAAAAAAAGTTGTCAAATAATACATGTATTAAATAACTTGCACTTCTCTAGTCATCTACCTCTGACTATAGACCACATCACTGTAAGGTAACTCCTAATTGATTTTATTATTTAATGACACACCCCTTAAGTGCAGCACATTATAGCACAGCAAACATATCTCTTAAGTACAACAGTGCACATACTACACACTCATGAATTCTTGATCTTCATGTGCCTATGCTTGCTTTTGTTTCTTGTTCCACACAATCTGCCTTAAAATTTCACCACAAATTATCTTTCACTTACCACAATAGTTAATTTTTGTTTCCTCTTGTTTCACCTATTCCTATCTCTTTAGCAAAAGACAAGGTGAAATGGTGTGGGTGGGTGGTGGTGGGCAGAGACAGTAGCTACAAACAAAATCCAAAAGACTTATTTCACAAAAAGGTTTTTCAAGACAGTGCAGTATAAATATTAAGGCTTTTGGTACCCCTGAGGATGTAAACAACACTCAAGCAGAGAAAGAAAAATTGTCAGCTTCTGTAAGGTTCACAGACAGAGTTTATCAAGCTAACGTCTTTAAAAAACAAAAGCGCCTGTGGATACTGACAGTAGCAATGGTGTTACCCAGAGGGAGGCGATGATAGTGATTGACAGTAAACACCTTAGTGGGAGGGGAAAGAATCCACTAGCATGGCCTCAATATGGGCATTTAAGGAAGAAACACTGTTATTAGAAGTGACCAGAGGTTAGGCATGGTGCCTCAAGCCTGTAATCCCAGCAATTTGGAGGCTGAGGTGAGAGGATTGTCTGAAACCAGGGGCTCAAGACCAACCTGGGTAACTTGGTGAGACCTCTAAAATTTAGCTGGGTGTGGTGTCTTGCACCTGTAGTTCCAGCTACTTGGAAGGCTGAGGCGGGTGGATCGCCTGAGTACAGCAGTTCGAGGCTGCAGTGGCCATGAGCATGTCTCCTGCACTCCAGCCTGGGCGACAGGGTGAGACTCCTACTCAAAAAAAAAAAAAAAAAGAAAAGTGACTGGAGCATTGAAGATAGATAAAGGGGAATGCTAGACAATTTTTGTTCACCAGTGAAGAATGTTCAGAGTAGATCTAGAATTAATTGGGATCGGGAGACTTCTGAGAGTATGGAAATTTTGCAATAAAAATAGGAGGAATTACCAAGGACCTTCAATTTACAAATGGTGAAAAGAAAAAAAGAGAGGCATAATCAGGAGATTAACTGAGATATATTAACTTTGAATATTTTATTCTCACTATAAATCCTGTTAGTAGTTGTAAGAACACTTTTACTATTTCTATATTTTTCAATATTGTTGCACTTCTTCATAACATTTATTTCTTCCTAACATAGTACCTACTCCTACTTGTGTTAAAAAATACTTCCATTTATGTAGAAATAAAAAATGTTAAAAATGGATGGGATCTTGTATATCATCTCATGGCTTTGCCTCATATTACAAAAAACACAATTTGAGCAAAGTAAGTTATGCAAGTCATCCACCTGGTGGTCAAGCAAGAATTACTAACTCAGAAAGTCACACTGCGCAGGTACTATGTTTCTTATGACACTGTACTGCAACCTTAGGAACATTTTGCCTGTTTAGAATAACTAATTTTTGGCATGACAAATCGGATTTGAAATGTAAATTTTACATAAAACAGACATGTTGAAATTAAAAGTTTTCATAAAAAAGAGCACACCAAAAGGTAAGAAATTCTAACAGACTCCCTAGGGTTTTCAAAATACAGAATCATAACGTCCGCAAAGAGGGATGACTTCACTTCCTCTTTTCCCATTTGGCTACTTCTGATTTCATTCTCTTGCTTGATTTCTTTGACTGGGACTTCCAACACTATGTTAAACAGGAAAGATGAGTATGGGCATCTCTGTCTTGTTCCTGCTCTTAGAGGGAATTCTTCCAATTTCTGCCCATTGAGCAAAATGTTGGCTGTGGGTTTATCATAGATGGCTATTACTGTTTGAAAGAATGTTTCCTCTATGCCTAGGTGCTCAAGGTTTTGTTTTTTATCAAGAAAGGGATACTGTATTTTGTTGAATGTTTTTTCTACATCTAATGACATAATCATGTGGTTCTTAGTTTTACATCTGTTAATGTCCTGATTTACGTTTATGGTCTTGTGAATGTTGAACCAGTCCTGCATCCCTGGAATGAAGTTCACCTGGTCATGGTAGATGATCCTTGAGATGTGATGTTGCATATTATTTGTAAGGATCTTGTTAAGAATTTTTGCTTCTATGTTCATCAGGGAGATTAGCCTATAATTCTCTTTCCTTGTTGTGTCTTTGCCAGGTTTGGGTATCAGTATGATGTTAGTTTCTTGAAATTCTAAATCCACATCTTTCATATGAAGAATTTGCAGAGAAATTTTTGATATTTGAGAAACAGTACCAGACTCTTTGAATTCCATTACTCTTGTGGACAATATGAAATAATCATGAGAGTATAGACAGCAAAAGTTGAATTTATGTTGATATTTTATTGAGAAAGTTGTCATGTTTTGTGTTTTCTTGAAAGAGAAAGGTGTCATTACCTCCTTATCTCAAGCCTAGTGAAGTGGCTTTGATGGGGTCACTCAGAGAACTTGAAATGCATTCATTGCAGTTGAGAGGCAAAGAGAACTGAAGTCAGATTCAAGCACAAGAAAAAGAAAAAAAAAGCCAAATTATGTTCTGAGGCAGTGGGATAGAGTTGATTATATTAGAACCAGGCTAAACTTTCACAAGTTTCTTGAGTCAAGTTATGTATGAGTGTTTCCTAGGTACCATAATTCTCCCATGCAGAAGAGTAAGTGAATCTAGAACCAATTAAAAATTCCTTTTAAAAGAACCACCAGAGAGGCTGCAGGGAATCCAGTATTTGACCCTGAGTGTTGTTCACAAATAAACCAGGGTCTGAGGTTGTCCCTTTGAATCTGAATAATAGAAAAATTTCCAAGAGGTAAAAGTTTCTGCTAATGGGATTTATGCAAGAACTCTACAAAAGAAACCAGAAAACAAGCAGCAAAATTAACCATTTTTCAAGCTCCAGGGTATATGAACCACCTTACCTCTCTCTACTCTCCACTTCCCCTCTATTTGATTATGACAGAAAAAGAGGCTAGAAAGTGAAAAAGTAGGTGAATAACAAAAAAAGTGGGGGTGAGGGGAGTAACACTATCAAGCAACCCAGTAAAATAACAGCAAGATGCACTGCACAAAAACAGACACTTCAAAAAAATACATATTTTTTAAAAATGTTTTATGTTTTTTATGTTATTTCAAAAAAATCTCGAGCTAGCCTTAAGTAACAAAGATTACTTTTTTTGTTTTCTTTCAGAAGTTTTATGATTTTGCAATGTATCTTTAGGACTATAAATAATTTTGAGTAAATTTTTGTAACTGGTATAAAATGTGAATCAAAGAATTTAAATTTTTAAATCCAGAGTGTACACATGCATATTCATTATATGGACATATTGTGTAGTGGTGAGGATTGGGTCTCAGGTGGCACTTTCCCAAGATAGTGAACACTGTGTCCCATGGGAAGTTTGTGAACCCTCGTCCCCTCCTTCCTCCCCTTATTATTGTCCCCAGTGTCTATTATTTCCATCCTTGTATTTAGTTTCCACATATGAGTGAAAACATGTGTGGTATTTGGCTTTCTGTTTCTAAGGCAGTTTACTTAGGATGATGATCAAAGGGGTTTTTATTTATTTATTCATATGGATATCTAACTAGTGCAGCATTTTTCGAAAAGTCTGTATTTTCTGCACTGAACTGCATTTGTAACTTGATTGAAAATTGGTTGATAATACATATGTGGCACTATTTATTGATTATTTATTAAGTTTCATTATTCCATTTGTCAAACACTTTGTTTAAAGTACTTTAATGTCTTGCAGTCAGGTAATGAAATTTCTACAACTGTGTTCTTTTCCAAAGTTTGGCCCATTTTGTAATAGTTGCATTTCTGTATGAATACCAGAATCATCTAGAAAATTAATTTTAAAACCTTCTGAAATTGTGACCTGGATTTGTATTGAATCTATAAATCTATTTGGGGAGAATTGGCATCCAAAAAAGATTAGGGCTTCTAATCCAAGGAAATGGTTTATTTAGTATTTATTCACATCTTTTTATATTTATCTTAATGGTGTTGTGGAGTTTTAAGTGTTTAGATCTTTCACAAATGTTCCTCAGATTTATCCATTAATACTATATTTTTCTGATGCTACTATGTAAGATGCTTTAACATTCTTAGTAGTAATTTATTGCTAATATATACAAATACAGTTATTTTTATTTCATTTTATTTTATTTTCAATCAGTGTCTCATCTGTTGCCCAGGCTGAAATGCAGAAACAAACTTACAGCACACAGCAGCCTCCAACCCCTGTACTCAAGTGATCCTTTTTCAACAGCCTCCCAAGTAGCTGGGACTACAGGCACTGAATGCCACCATACTCAGCTATTTTTTTCTTTCTCTTGCCTCTGCCTCCCAAAGTACTGGGATTACAGGCATGAGCCATCACACCCAGCAAAGCTAAAAAATTTTATATGAATCATATATCCTGCAGTATTATTAAACCCACGTCTTAGTTCCAGTAGCTTATTTGTAAGTTTAATTTTCTATGTAGATGATATTGTCATTGGCATGTTAAAACCATTAGACTTCATTTTTTTTTTTTTTTTGTCTAGATTGATTTCACTTTCATTCTTTGCCTTATTGCACTGGCCAGAACATTCATGGAGGCAAGGGGCAGTTAGGAGGGGAGCTTACATAGAAGTGGCTCTTGCCTGTAATCTCAGCATTTGGGAAGGTTGAGATTAGAGGATTGCTTGAGTCCAGGAGTTAGACTCAAGAAAGAAAAAAAAAACATGGTAAAAAATATGGCATTCTTCCTTTGTTTTTGATCTTAGAAAGAATGTAATCAGTCTTTCACTGTTAAATATGATGTTAGCTGTAGCTATTTTGCAGTTGTCCTTGATCAAGTAAAGATAATTATCTTCCATTTCTGGTTTTCTGAGAGTTTTTAGGTGTGTGTGTGTGTGTATGTGTGTGTGTTTGTGTGTGTGTATTTACCTATATAATCAAATGATTTTTCTGCATAATATGATTTTTGCTTTTACTTATTTACTTGTTATTTATCTACATATTTGAGTTAGGTCTCACTTTTTTGCCCAGGCTGTAGTGCAGTGCAAACAGATCATGCTCACTGAAGCCACAATCTTCTAGTCTCAGTTAATCCTTCCATCTCAATTTCCCAAGTGGCTGGTGCTACAGGCATAGCCACCACACCCAGATTTTTGTTTTTGTAGAAATGAGGTCTTTCTATGTTGCCATGAGGTTTATGCATTTAGTCTGTTAATATGGTAAATCATATTGATCATTTATCCAAATGTTAAACCAACATTTCATTGCTGCAATAAACTCCACTTGGTTATGATATATAATAACCAAATGTGGTTAGATTTGATTTGTTAAAAATTTGTTGACTTTTTGAATCAATGCCTTTTAGAATTATCGTCTAAGCTTTTCAGGGTTTTTTCTCTGATTTGTTTTTAGAGTAATGCAGACCTTATAGGATGCCATAGAATACAATTCATCCTCTTTAATTTTGGGAGAAAATTTGCCTGTTATTTTTCCTTAAATATCTGTTAGGATTTCCAGTGAAGCCATTT
Organism: Tarsius wallacei; assembly: GCA_963574415.1. Lineage (NCBI taxonomy): Eukaryota > Metazoa > Chordata > Mammalia > Primates > Tarsiidae > Tarsius > Tarsius wallacei. The sequence continues at coordinate 18,665 of CAUYQG010163576.1, forward strand.
TAGCCTAGAGTTTCTTTGTGGAAATTGAAAAAAAATACAATTTATCTAATAGATACAGAGATATTTGTGTTATCTGTATTTTTAAATAAATATTCAACACTTGTGCCTTTCAAAAATTTTAATTTTAAAATTTTTAGATTTATTGACATAAAGTTGTTAATATCCTTTTGCTATTTGAAAACCTTGTAATGATATAATCATTCTTATTCCTGTTATTAGAATTTGCATCTTCTCTCTCTTCTTTCTCTCTTTTTCCTCAACAGTTTTATTAGTATATGAATTTACCTGATCATTACAAGGAACCAGATTTAGGGTTTATTGGTGTTTCTCTGTTATCCATTTTCTATTGATTTCCACTTCAATTACTATTATTTTCTTTCTCTACTCATTTTGGGTTTCATTTGCTCTTCTTCTACAAAAATTTTAAGGTGAAAATGGGGTTAATAGTTTGAGTCCATTCTTTTTTTTGTAATATAGGCACTTAGTGCTATATGTTTCCCTATAGGTAATATTTTAGTAACATCTCACAAATTTTGAAGTATGTTGCAATGACACTTTCATTTACTTCATTTTGAAGTATGTTGCAATGACATTTCCAGTTGGAATTTTGCCGCTATCTTTGGTCAATTAGAAATTTCATTCCACTGTGACATACTCTGTTTCAGGGGACATACTCTGTATGATGTAAATAATTTTAAATTTACTGTGACTTTTATAGCTCACAACTTGATCTATCTTAGCAAATATTGCATGTGAAAGTACAAGAAAACAACATATATTCTGGTATTGTTAGGTGAAGTAGTAGGTAAGTTCATGGGCAAATATCTGAATGGTATGTTTAAAAGAAGCAGCAGTAAAGTGGAGAGTCTAATCTGCTAGGTGGAGAAGTTGCCTCTAAGTTCTGATCTCTAGTCACTGACTTGGAACATTTGGGTGTGGTGCTTTACTGCTAATGCCTACACAATAATCTTTACTGTGTTGTTCCAATTATAGGCAGGTATATAGATGACAACACTGAGATTAAATACCAAGGAAAATAAAGCTAAGGCTGAACAAATAAGAATATATTGAATAACAGAAAGAAAATTGAATAAAATAAATGATCAACAAGGACTTTAAATCATCAAAAGTATAAACATTGTTTGTATATGTATATATGTTGCATATACATAGCCAAAAAGTATATTCTAACATGTCAACACAAAATCTACAAATTATACATAAATATCTCAGGTATATTTGATTGTAGGATGAGGCAAAAGTCACCAGTGGAAGCAAGATTTTGGATGTAATTATTTGTCCCTCCTATAATCAATTAAGTGCATACACAAGGTAAAAATTCTAAGTGGTTTTTTATTAACATGGAGAAACACATAACAGTTAAGAAATCAAGGCCAGATAAATGTAAGAAATATAGGATTTGTGTTGAGGAGAAACAACTTGGAATAAGGCAGATACTAACATAAGGCAGAGTTGGATGGAGGCATATTTTACATGCAGAAAGTCCAAAACAGGGAATACAACCACTTCTGGGGCATGGGTAAAAATGCAAATTGAACCATTGAACTAAATACTGGTAGTAAAGTAAATACTCCAGAAGTCACAGATGTCAATTTGGACAGTAATTGTCATTAGTGTGATTTGGTAATTTAAAAGAGACAACAAAGGCAGAATCTGAAATCTCGGGCGTTCAGGTCCTGTAACATGTTATTTGACTTGATTAACTTAAATTACTAAGATATAACTGCATAAATTATATCATGAGCTATGACTCATCTAAGCTCATGGCATTTTGTAAGAAAATTCAGAGTTTTATTAGTCATAAATTAAGAGCTAATGGGAGTTTGTAAACGATATTTAATTCCAGAAACACAGCTTTCTATTTTCTTAAGAAAGACTAATGGATTAAGATGGCATCCTGTCTCACTGGTTAAACAACAGAATGCGATGAGAGGGACTGTGAATTCTAATTTTGAGTAAAGATTAATCTCACATTAGGTGAGGTAATTAGCTTTGGTTTCCTTGGGTATAAAATGGAACAAATAATACCCAATTACCTTGTGGGAATATGATAATAAGAAACTTAAAATACATACTTATAAACAACCTTAAAAGTATAAAGTTTCAGATTACATAAATAATAATATTTTCAAGTTCACCAGTAACATGCAAAATATAGTGCCAGTTTTATGCTACATTCTTGTGGTTATAACATAACAAGATGCATGAATATATAAAATTTGTCTTTATTGTTCTAGAGAAAATGGCCTAATAGACAAAATTAAATTTATTCAAATAATTTTAGTGTTACAAAATTTAAGACAGATTAGCATTAGCCCAAAGATAAAAGAAATTGGCCAAGGTAACAGAAAATATTGCAGAAATATTTTCAATATATAGTCATTGAATTGTCAAAATAATTACCACAGTGCAGTAAGAAAATTATTTTTTTTAATATGGTACCAAAAGATTAGATTTAGTATGAGGAAAAAATGTGACCAGATAATATCTACAACTATACACTAAAATCATTTACAGCTGCATTACGGACCTAAATGTGAAATGTAAAGAAGTCATGCTTCTTGTTGAAAACATAGAACACTTTCATGGCTTGGAGTAGTCAGCGATTTCTTACACAGGATAAAGTAAATATTAACCTCAAAGAAATAGACAGATAAATTGAACTACATTAAAATTAAGAACATTCATTTGTCAAAAGATTCTGTTTAGAAAGTTAAAAGCAAGCCACAGGACTGATTAAAATATTTGTAATCAAATCTAACAAAGGATTTACATTTTACATGCAGAACATAAAAAAAAATCCTAAATTAAATAAAGAAGAAAGAAATACAATAGAATAAGCAAACACTTCACAAGAAAAGGCTATTAAAGGGCTGCTAAACATGTAAAAAATTACTCAATCTTAGTAGTCATCAGTTAAATGTAAATTAGAACCATAGAGGAGTAATTTCCATTAGGATAGCTAAATTTTAAAAAATGACTGTGAAATGTATGGGCTACATTGTGTCTCTCAAAAATTCATATGTAAAACTTTAATCTCCAGTAGCTAAATATGATTTACTTGGAGAAAAGTCTTAAAAGGACAATTAAGTTTAAATGAAATTATTTGGGTAAGCCCTAATCAAATATGATCATTGTCCTTGTGGAAGAGAAAACTGTAATACATTCAATACCAAGGGAAGACCCTGTGAATACTGACAGAGAAAGTATGGGTCTCTACAAGCCAACAGGAGAATCTTCAGAAGTAACAATCCTGCCTACATCTTGAACTTGGAACTCCAACTTCCAGAACTGTAAAAAATAAGCTTCTGGCCGGGCTCGATGACTCAGCCTGTAATCCCGCGCCTTGGGAGGCTGAGGTGAGTGGATTGCCTGAGCCTGCGGGTTCAAGACCCGCCTGGGCAACTTGGCGAGACCTCATCTCTACAATAAATCAAAAATCAGCCGGGCGTGGTAGCGCATGCCTGTAATTCCGGCTACTCGGAAGACTGAGGCGAAGGATCGCCAGAGCCCAGCAGGTCGAGGCTGCGGTGGCCGGGAGCGGCCACTGTACTCCAGTCTGGGCGACGGAGTGAGACGCCAACACAAAAAAATAAAAATAAAAAAAAATAAGCTTGTGTTATGTAAGTCACCTAGTCTGTGATACTTTGTTATGGCAGCCCTAATAAACTGATACAATGGCTATATCAAATGTTGGTTGGCAAGGTTGTGGGAAAAACTGTATCATTATACACAGTGGATTGGAGTATAAGTTGGTACAACCACTCTAGTAAACTTTTGACAGTGTCTACTAAAGATATTGTATATCATACAATCTAACTGTTTCATTCCTATGAGTGAAAATATGTGCACCAAAGGACAAGTAAAACAATATCCATAGCAGAAATAGTCTTGAAACCCCAAAAGAATAAAAACCCAAAAGCCCAACAGCTGCAGGACATCAATGGTAGAAAGGATAAGTGAATGGTAGTTGTTTTTGTTGCTGTTGTTGTTGTTGTTTTCCCATGCATCTTTTTGGAGCAACGAGGCAGAACAGATGATTATTAAATGCAAAAAGAATGAATACATTTTACAAACATAATGCTGAGCAGCATGTCAGACATAAAAGAACACGTACTGTATGGTTTCGTTTTCCGTAAAATTCAAAAATGACATAATTACTTTACAATGAAAGAAATGAAGTACTGGTTACCTTTGGGGAGAAAGAAGGTAGTGAATGGAAAGAGAATGGGGTGTGGGGAGGTTGCTTTGCATTACTTTAATGTTCTATCTCTTGTCCCAGGTGATAGTTACATGATCGTATGCACTGCGTGAAAACTAATTAAGTTGTAAACAGGATTTGTGAACTTTTCTGTATGCAGATTTTTTTCTCACTATAGACTTCACTTAATATTCAAGTGAAATATTTCCAAAAGTGTTTTAGATTGTTATGAAGTTTTTTGTAGTTTAAAACAATATAGGGCAAATATGTCACCCAGACTCTCATTCATGAAAAAAGTTGAACATCCTCCTTGGCTTATGCCACCCATTCCACTCCACTCCACCCATTCCACCGCACTCTACGTTCTCTCTGATTTGACTTTATGCTACATTTGCCTTTGCTCACATTGGCCTCTTTGGCTTACAGGAACCATTCCTCAAACACTTGAAGCATGCTGCCACTTCAGGGTCTTTGCAGAACTTCATGCCTGGCTTCTCTAACAGATCAGAAATGACTTTCTCAGTGAGGTTTTCCTTGACCCCCCCCATCTAATATAGTAACAGTTCTCTATACAAGTGTCATTCTTATTCTCCTTTTTCTTTTCATTCTAAGTAATTATTTATCACTGTATTTATTAGATATTATGTGTCCCTTCCAAACTAAAATATAAGCCCTTCAAGTGTATGGATTTTGTCTGGTTTTTTTGTTTGTTTGTTTGTTTTTGAGTTGGAGTCTTACTCTGTTGCCCAGACTGGAGTGCAGGGGCCGCTCCCGGCCACCGCAGCCTCGACCTGCTGGGTTCTGGCGGTTCTTCCGCCTCAGCCTTCCGAGTAGCTGGAACTACAGGCGCGCACTACCACACCCGGATTTATTGTAGAGATGAGGACTTCCCAAGTTGCCCAGGCGGGTCTCGAACCCGTAGGCTCTGGCAGTCCACTCACCTCAGCCTCCCAAGGTTGAGCCACCGAGTCCGGCTTGCTTTTTTTAAATATTCTTTTTGCCTAGAATACTCTCTGGATGGGTAGTAGGTGTACAATAAACTATTTGCTTGAAAAAAATGAATGAAGCAGTTTTTCTTTTCATTTTAATTATTAGGCTGCAATATTACTCTGTCACCAATGACTTTTAGTAAATAAATAATTGCCAAATAAGAATAATTTATGGATTACCTTAAATTATGAAAAAAAGAGATAAGGAACCCAAGATAGCGTGGTATTTTACTAACATTAATCAAATAGTTTCACTTGAAACTTATCAGTTTAACAGATCACAATGATTATCTACAAAGCAATTTTGTAGAAAGACCCTGAACCAGAGAAGGAAAGAATATATCATTAGTTAATGATTTTTAAAGTGTTTTAATTTTATTTAAGTACAAATTACATAATAAAATTACATTCATCAACACTGGTCTGAGCAAACATTTCTTGAGTAAGACCTTGAAATCTCAGGTAACAAAAGCAAAAATAGACACAAGATCATATCAACCTAAAAAGCTTCTGCATAGCAAAAGAAACAATCAATGAAAGGAAGAGACAACATACAGAATAGCTGTAAACTATTTTACTGACAAGGGATTAAGAACCAGAATATATAAGGAACTCAACTCAGTAGCAACAAAACAAATAATCAGATTTAAAATTCGTTAAATGATCTGAACAGACATTTTTAAAAAAACATACAAATGGTCAACTGACATATGAAAAAAATGCACAACATAACTAAACATCAGAAAAATGCAAGTCAAAACCACAACGAAATATTATCTCATCACAGTTAAAATAGCTTTTATCAAAAAGACAAAAATAAAAGATACTGGTGAGGATGTGGAAAAATGTGAACCCTTATACAATGTTGATGCAAATGTAATTAGTACAAACCACTGTGGAAAACACTATGGAGGTTGCTCAACAAATGAAAGGTACAACTATCATATGATCCAGGAATCCCATTGGATATATATCCAAAAAAAAAAAAAAAAAGAAAATCAGTATATTGAAAGAGATGGTGCAATAAACATTGGAGTACACATTTGTACAACCACCCTGGTAAACTTTTGACAGTATCTACTAAAACTGAAAGGATATTGTATAATCTAACTGTTTCACTCCTATGAGTGAAAATATATGCACCAAATGACATGTACAACAATACCCATAGCAGAACTAGTCTTGAGAGCCCCCAAAAGTAATGACCCAAATGCCCACTTACACTCCCAGGTTTATTGCAGCTCTATTAGCAATAGTCAAGCTATGGAATCAGCCTAAGTGTCCATCAACAGATGAATAGATTAAAAAAGTGTGAACCAGTCACGGTGGCTTAGCCTGTAATCCCAACTTTGGGAGGCCAAGGCGAGAGGATTGCCTAAGCCTGTGGTTTTGAGACCAGCCGGGGCAACTTGGTGAGATCTCATCTCTACAATAAACCACAAAAATTAGCCAGGAGTGGTGGCATGTGTCTGTAGTTCCAGCTACTTTGAAGGCTGTGTTGTAAGGATCGCCCATGCTCAGCATATTTAGGCTGCGTTAAGAATGTCATTGCACTTAAGCCTGGTTTACAATAGTGAGACTCCAACTAAAAAAAAAAAAAAAAAAGAGAGAGTGTGGTATAAATATACAATTAAATATTATTCAGTCATAAAAAAATGAAATCCTGTCATTTACAATGATGTGAACGAAACTGGAGAACATTATTATAGGTGAAAATTAGTCATAGACAGAAAGTCAAATATCTCATGTGCTCACTGATTCGTGGGAACTTAAAAAAATTGATCTCATAGAGGTAGAGAGTAGAATGATGGTCACCAGAAGTTGGGAAGTGTAGTGGGGAGAGAGCTTAAAAAGGGATTGGTTATTGGGTACAAAAATATAGTTAGATAGTAGGAGTAAAATCTAGTGGTTAATAGCACAATGGGGTGACTATAGTTAATAATTAATTGCATATTTCAAAATAAATGGAGGAGTGGATTTGGAGTGCCCCTATAAATTATAATTTTTTTTTTTTTTTTTTTGAGTTGGAGTCTCACTTTGTTGCCCAGACTGGAGTGAAGTGGCCGCTCCCGGCCACCGCAGCCTCAACCTGCTGGGTTCCGGCGATCCTTCCGCCTCAGCCTTCCAAGATAAATATTTGACATGAAGAATATCTCAATTATCTTAGTTTGATCATTACACAGTGTATGTTTTTATCAAAGTATCACATGTACTCCAAAAATATATACAACTATTATATAACCAAAAACAATTTTAATGGAAGACTTTAGAAATATTTAATGTATAAAATTGTTCAAGTGATACAATTGGAGGTCAATTACTTGAATTACATTTTAATATACTCAGTGGGATAATTGTTGGAATAAAGTGGTATTTAGTATTGGTCTAGCCTCTTTCATGTATGGTCATGCATTACTTAATGATGAAAATATGTTCTGAGAAATACATCATTAGGCAATTTCATCATTGTGTGAACATCATAGAGTGTACCTACACAAACCTAGATGGTATAGCCTACTACACCCCAGGCTATATGGTATAGCCCATTGCTCCTAGGTTACACACCAGTACAGCATGTTACTGTTCTGAATACTGCAGGCAATTGTAACACAATGGCATTTGTGTATCTAAACATGGAAAAGGCACAGTAAAAATATTGTGTCATAATTTTATGGAACCACCATTATATATGCATTCCATCTTTGACCAAAGTGTTATATATCATATGACTGTACAAGTATTGGTTTCCCCACATTATGATCTGCATAATCATTCAGTATGATAATAGTCAATTTAGGGACTATTTCCTCACAGTCAAGAAATTAATGAATTGGATTGTTTGATTAAAAATTACTTTCTTCAATTCCACGTCTATGTCTAAATCAAATCTTCCTGATCATTCTGCAAATACATCAGTTGCTTCATTTACATTTTTGATATTATACAATGTGTTTTATTAATACAGACACAAATTCAATATGTCTATAATTAGAATTCTACTTTTCTAAGTGGTTCAGTTAAAATTCTCTAGCTAAACACTTATCTCACGAGTTACTACTGTCCATAGGCAATTCTCATTCATAGGTGGCTGATTTGTTTCTTCATTAAGAACACTCCACCAGCCGGGCTCGGTGGCTCAGCCTGTAATCCCACGCCTTTGGGAGGCTGAGGTGAGTGGATTGCCTGAGCCCGCGGGTTCGAGACCCGCCTGGGCAAGCGAGACCTCATCTCTACAATAAATCAAAAAATTAGCTGGGCG
>CAUYQG010163577.1:0-19251 GCA_963574415.1 Tarsius wallacei
GTTGCCCAGGCTGGAGTGCAATGGCACGCTCACAGCCACTGCAGCCTCGACCTGCTGGGTTCAGGTCTCAGCCTTTCAAGTAGCTGGAACTACAGGCACGCGCCACCACGCCTGGCTAATTTTTTGATTTATTGTAGAGATGCAGTCTCACCAAGTTGCCCAGACTAGTCTCGAACCTGTGAGCTCAGGCAATCCTTGTACCTTGGCCTCCCAAAGTACTGGGATTATAGGCATAAGCCACTGTGCCCGGCTGCATACAAGTTTTTAAGTGAACATGTTTTCTGTTCTACCAGGGGAGTCACTCTTAAACCCTGGGGCACACCAACAGGCTGACCATATTAAAGAGACTTGTTTAGGCTGGGCTCATGCCTATAATCCCACCACTTTGGGAAGCCATGACAGGAGAAACGCCTGAGCCCAGGTGTTTCAGACCAGCCTGGGCAACATGGTGAGACCTCATCTCTACAATAAATTAAAAAATTATCCAGGGCTGGTTGTGTGTGCCTGTAGTCCCAGCTACTTGGAAGACTGAAACAGAATGATCACTTGAGCCCAGCAGGTTGAAACTACAGTAGCCATGATCATGCCACTGCACTCCAGTGTAGGTGACAAAGTGAGACTCCTACTCAAAAATAAAGAGACTTGTTTAAGGCTAGATCAGGAGGAAGCCCCCAAGTTTACCTGAGTCAACCCTGTTTTCTAACAAATGGGGAAACGGAGGTCCTGTGAGAGAGAGCTAATAACACTAACAATAGTAACAGCCCAAACATACTGAGTACTGAACTAAGCACTTTACCTAAATCATCTCATTCCAGCCTCATGATGACCCTCATGTGTTCATAGTGTTCATATCTTTCTTTTACATGTGAGAAAGAAGAAGCCCTGGAAGGTAACTTGCCTTAGGTCTTAGAGCTAGCCAATGCATTTGAACCCAGGCCCACCCACCTCCAGAGTTAGCATTAGGTGTAACAGGAAGCATGTCCTTGCCTTCCTAATTCACTTGAAAGCTCTTTGAGGGCAGAAATACCATCCTCCAGTTCCTGTGTCTGCCCTGCCCTCTCCTGGAAGCGTTTGTGGTTAAGCCTATCCTAGGTGACCTGATGAAATTGGACTTGGTTTGGGGTTTGGCTTGTAGCAGATCATGTTTAATCTATAGTGTATGTTGAAATATGTCTTACATGTAAAGCGCTGAGCACTGTGTAGGCACTGATGCATTTGTTCTCACACTTTGCACAGGAGGCCATTAGTGCTCCTTTTCAGAGGAGGAAACTGAGGCTTAGAAGGGCTAACTAACCCAAAAGGGCAGTATGATGGATGGTGTAGAATGTGGACCCTGGGGCTCGCTAGTCTGGGATTGAATCTGGTTATGCCTCTTCTCCCTGACCAGGTGATGTAACAAAGCACCTCTGTGCCTCCATTTTCTCCTCAGAGAATGAGGGTGATAATGGCATTTATCTGGTAGGGTGGTTTTATGGCCTTAGAGAGGTCACACATCATAAAAGCAGCCTGCAGGACGTTCAGCTCCTGGCACTCACACATTGGCAGCAACTTGGCATCCCTTGTCACAGCTAGTGTGTGGCAGAGCCAGGAACCCAAGCCAGTGTCTGACAGGCTGTGCCCTGAACCTAAGTCAGCTGTTCCCAGGCCACGGCTGATTTTCTCCCTTGCCAGGGAAAGGATGGATGGAGAGGACATAGAGTTGAGAGTGTGGACTGTGAGGTTTGTACATTTGCTACTTACTCCACCAGGACATGTGATCTTGAGCAAGTCACCTCTCTGCTTTCTCTTTTCATCTCTGAAAGAGACATCATAATAGCGCCAACTTCGTAGATTATAGTGAAGATGAAAAACTTTAGTATATACATAAAGTACCTAAAACAGTGCCTAGTATGAATGCTGTGGCATCTTGGTTTTGATTATTTGATGCGGATTCTCTCCACCTTGTTCTAGGCATCCCACCTGATGAGAGCCCCCGCCGGGGAGGTCCTGCTGGACCCTACCAGCAGTCTCAGCGACTGGAGCTATATGCCCAGGCCGCAGAAGCACTGCTGAAGACTGGAGCTGCCTACCCTTGTTTCTGCTCATCTCAGCGACTGGAACTTCTGAAGAAGGAGGCTCTGAGGAACCACCAGACGCCCCGGTGAGAGACCCAGCCTGTCACAGAAGCTTCTCCAAAGCTGACTACATAACATATTACCCCCAAACGTGTATTACCTCTCAGTTTTTGTGGGTCATGTGTCATGGAACAGCTTAGCCAGGTCCTCTGGTTTGGAGTTTCTCTCAAAGTTGCATTCCAGGTCTTGGCCAGGCCTATGGTTATTTCAAGACTCAACTCTAGGAGGTCTGCTTCCATCTTCTTTCTCAAGACTTGGCAGACCTCACATCCTTGCTGGCTGTTGCCTGGAGACATCAGTTCCTTGGCATGCCTCCTCAGGGCTGCTCATAGTATAGCAGGTGAGCCAGGCAGGGAGTGAGCAAGCGGAAGCTGGAGTCCACCTCATCATGGGAGTGACATCTCACCACTTCTGTGGTACAGGCTGAGTATCCTTATCCGAAATGGTTGGGACCAAAAGCATTTTGGATTTCAGATCGTTTTGAATTCTGAAATATTTGCAAATGCATAATGAGATATTAAGTGTAAACACAAAATTCATTTATGTTTCATAGACACCTTATACACACAGCCTGAAGGTGATTTTCTACAATATTATTGAATAATTTTGTGCACGAATCAAAGTTTTGATTATGTTTTGACTGTGATTCATCACATCAGATCAGGATGGAATTTTCTATTTGTGTTGTCATGTTGGCACTCAAAAAGTTTTAGAGTTCTGGCTGGCATGGTGGCTCATGCCTATAATCCCAGCAATTTGGGAGGCCGAGGCAGGAGGATAGATCCCTTGAGCCTTGGAGTTTGAGACCAGCCTGGGCGACAAAGTGAGACCTCATCTCTGTAAAAAATTTAAAAATTAGCTGGGTGTGGTGGCATATGCCTGTAGTCCTAGCCACTTGGGAGACTGAGGCTGAATAATTACTTGAGCCCAGGAGGTCAAGGTTGCAGTGAGGCAAGGTCACATCACTGTATTCCAGCCTAGGTGATGGCAAAACCCTGTCTTGAAAAAAAAGAGAAAAAAAAAAACAAGTTTCATATTAGATATGCTCAACCTGTATTCTATTTATTAGAAGGAAGTTACAGACATGTGGGGTGGCTCATGCCTATAATCCCAGCACTTTGGGAGGCAGAGGCGAGAGGATTGCCTGAGTCCAGGGGTTTGAGACTAGCCTGGGCAACTTGGCGAGACCTTGTCTATACAGTAAATCAAATAGTTAGCCGGGCATGGTGGAGTGTGCCTGTAGTTCCAGCTACTTGGAAGGCTGAGGCAGAAGGATCACCTGAGTCCAGCAGGTTGAGGCTGCGGTGGCCGGGAGTGGCCACTGCACTCCAGCCTGGGCAACAGAGTGAGACTCCAACTAAATAAATAAATAAATAATAAGTGAATTTAAAATACATAAAATAGGGCTGGACATAGTGGCTCACACCTATAATCCCAGTACTTTGGGAGATTGACATGAGAGGATTACCTGAGCTCATGGGTTTGAGATTAGCTGGGGCAACTTGGCGAGACCTCATCTCTACAAAAAAAAAAAAAAATTAGCTAGGCATGGTGACATATGCTTGTAGTTCCAGCTTCTTGGAAGGCTGAACAGAAGGATATATATTGAAAAATCTTTTTCCCAACCTTAACTCTGGCCACTCAATTCCACTCTAGAGACAATTGGTGTTTAATCCTTTTCTGTTTCCTTCAGAAACATTTAATGTGTACACTGATCAGTGCACAAAATTTCCTCTTTTTTGGTATTCAAATGTTAGCACACAATATACTCTGCACACGGCATATTGAACAGCTTACCGTTTCCACTTTTGCTTCTTATTGGTCCATACCTTTTTTACACTTGCATGATATTCCATTGTATGGATATAAGAAACCTTTATGTCATTTTTAGTCTTTCTATAAAAAAAGAAAGCTGTGATGAATAATGTGGACATACATCATTTTGCACTTGTATGGTATGTTTATTGGATACCTTCTAGAGGTGGAATTGCAAGGTCAACTATAGATTTTTTTTTAATTGGAGAGAAAGCATACAAATTTATTAACATGTACACAGGGTAATCACTCCTCAGTTTGGAGCTTTGACAAGTACTGCCGAGTGACTGGCTCTTTACTAGTTTATACTCCCATCAGCAGTAGTGACATAGCATTTACATTCCAGTTCCAGAGAACTATTTGGACAAAGGCTCAACTACTTGTACGAGATCATGACATTAACTACAGCATTGCTTTTTTTTATTATTATAAACAGTCTATTTATTCGTTGATAGAAGATTATTTTTTAAAATTGTGGTCACGCTCTGTTGTGGAATCTATGTAGCCATTTGTTGATTGAACACTTAAGCTGTGTCAAAGACTAAACTTGCAAGCTTTACATATGTGTCTCAGGACACTTTTGGGTGCAAATAATAGAATACCCTGTTAAAAACCTTACTTTAATGTACAAAGCAATCCCCTGAGGATGTAGTTTTCATGAAGATTCTGATTCTGTACGTCTAGTGTGGGCCTGACAGTCTGCATTTGACACTCCCAGGTGAGGCTGATGCTGGGGATCCATAGACCACACTTTGAGTAGCCAGGGCATCAGCCTCTCAGAGACATTTGTCTTCTCACTCTGCGGAAACCTGGAGGTAGGTGACTCTAGGATGAATCAGCAGTTCAGAGATGCCAGGGCTCTATTTTGGCCTCTCTGATTTCCTGGCCTTCCCTTCCTCAATTGCAAACAGCTACAGCAGCTCCAAGCATGCTCCCTCACACAGCAATATCTGAAGAGGGCAGAAGTGGGGAGGTGGGAAATTTTAAAAAGGGATTTGTTTTCCTGTGGCTCTCTTACCCGTATCTGAAAAGAAAAACCTTGCCTAGAACCTTGACCCTTCCTTGTACTTTCCCTTGAGTCTCAGTGACTAGGATGGGGTTACATTCCTACCTGGACTGGTCACTAGCATAGGGCCATGGGATTACAAGATTGGCGATACCATTCATGGTTCAGCCTCTTGACCTTCCCGTCTTGCCATTTTCCATTAACATGGAGTAAGGGGGAGTAACTGGTAGATAGGAAAACCTTAGTGTCACACTGTGTTATCTCACTTAGTTTTTCCATACAACTGTATTATTATCCCCAGTCTAGAATGAGGAAGCAGCCCAAAGAGGTAACTGAATTGCCCAAGGTCACACAACTATCATAGGCAAAGATAGGGCTCATGTCCATCAATAGTACTCATGCTGTTCTGCTTCCCAACAGGTATGACAATCGGTGCCGGAACCTGAGCCAGGAGCAGGTAGCCCAGAAGCTGGCCAAGGACCCCAAGCCTGCTATTCGCTTCCGCCTGGAGGATGAGGCACCAGCCTTCCAGGACCTGGTGTATGGCTGGAATCGGCATGAGGTGGCCAGTGTGGAGGGAGACCCGGTCATCTTGAAGAGTGATGGCTTCCCCACGTACCACCTGGCCTGCGTGGTGGATGACCACCACATGGGCATCAGCCACGTGCTGCGGGGCTCTGAGTGGCTCGTCTCCACCGCCAAGCACCTGCTCCTCTACCAGGCCCTGGGCTGGCAGCCGCCTCACTTTGCTCACCTGCCCTTGCTCCTCAACAGGGATGGCAGCAAGCTGTCCAAGAGGCAGGGGGACATTTTCCTGGAGCACTTCGCTGCAGCTGGCTTTCTGCCTGATGCCTTGCTCGACATCATCACCAACTGTGGCTCTGGCTTTGCAGGTACCTACCCAACCTGGAGGTCCCGATGGCAGAGTGTGGCTTTGAGGAGCAGGGACTTTGGCTCAGACAGACCAGGTCTCCATTCCCAACTCTGCCACCTTCCAGCCACATGATCTTACTCTTTTATTCAACAGACTTCATGCTAAGAGTTGGGGCTGCAACAATGAACAGGGCAAACACAGCCCCTGCCCTCAAGGGGCTTACAGTCTCTGAGCTTCAGTTGCCTCATCTATAAAATGGGGATATGTGTCTCCTTTGTAGCATTAGAATTCACTAGACTTATGAATGTAAGACACCCAGCACAGGACCTGCCATACAGTAAGCTCAAAAAATGATAGATCCTGTGACTTACTACATCATTACTATTATTACAAGTATGTACCCTAACAGTATTACTAGTATTACTGTGAGTCTAGTTTATTCCAAGCTAGAGTCCCTTATCCTTGGCCAAAGACTTAGAACCCAAACCTAGAAAAAGCAAGCACCAAATAGGATGAGCTTTTTGTGGCAGAGATTTGTCAAAATGTATCAGTACCAGTCTGGTTACTGCTCTCATTTCATTTAAACCTTAAAATATCCTTGAAGGGTAGATATGTTTATCTCTGCTGTTTGTAAGATGATTGTGAGACTCAGAGAGGTTGAGTAACTTGCCAAATTCACACGGCTAATAAGGTAGATAGATAGCACTTTAGGCCTGTGCCTGACCATGATGCCTACTGACTGTGCTGACTGTGTGTGATGGGTATGCTGTTCTCATAACTCTTTTTCAAACTATTATTTTCCCTCTCTGAATATATATATATATATATAGCTAAAAGTTGAATCCCATTGGTCACAGTGGAATGGAGGACCCAGGGCCTCGCTTGTGTTTGAAAGTAAAAGGAGGAGCCGGGCTCGGTGGCTGAGCCTGTAATCCCGCACCTTGGGAGGCTGAGGTGAGTGGATTGCCTGAGCTCGCGGGTTCGAGACCTGCCTGGGCAACTTGGCGAGACCTCATCTCTACAATAAGTCAAAAACTTAGGCGGGTGTAGTAGCGCGCACCTGTAGTTCCAGCTACTTGGAAGGCTGAAGCGGAAGGATCGCCGAAGCCCAGCAGGTCGAGGCTGCGGTGGCCAGGAGCAGCCACTGCACTCCAGTCTGGGCGACAGAGTGAGACTCCAACTCAAAAAAAAAAAAAAAGAAAAAGGAGGGGCCGGGTGCAGTGGCTCACACCTAAAATCCCAGCACTTTGGGAGACTGAGTTGAGAGGATTGCCTGAGCCCATGGGTTTGAGACCAGCCTGGGCAACTTGGTGAGACCTCATCTCTACAATAAATCAAATATTACCTGGGCGTGGTGGCATGCCTGTGGTTCCAGCTACTTGGAAGGCTGAGGCAGAAGGATTGCCTGAGCCCAGCATGTTGGGGCTGTGGTGGCCTGAGTGTGCCACTGCACTCCAACTTGGGTGACAGAGTGAGACACCAACTCAAAAAAAAAAAATAAATAAATAATAGGAGGAAGGGAGAGAAGAAGCTGAGCATCTGGGCCTGCCCCATTTGCAGAGAACCAGATGGGCAGGACCCTGCCAGAGCTGATACCACAATTCAACTTGACCCGCATCACCTGCCACTCAGCCCTGCTGGATCTGGAGAAGCTCCCAGAATTCAACAGGTGAGTGGGAAGAACGGAGATTCCTAGTAGAAAAGGACTACTTGTTCATGACCCACAGCAGAAAGTATATAGTGGGCTCTGGAGTTACACACACCTGATTTTGACTTTGCCCTCCAGTGTCTAATGCTGTGTGACCACAGGCAAGTCACCTAACCTCTTTGAACTTCCATTTCCTCTTCTCTAAAATGGAACCAACTAAAATGGAACCAATAACAGTATGCATCTTATGAGACTATTTTCAGAATTAAATTGAATGTTGCATGAAAGTATCTTACATGGCCCTGGCACACAGAGAGTGCTCAGTAAATAGTAGGTACTGTTTTTCATTAGCATTACATTCCTGGCCACCTCTTGCATGGATTCGGTTAACAACCAAAGCCTAGAGAGGGGTATCTTTATTTTAGAATCGCTTGCCACCCCCTACCCAGCCAACACAGTGAGTGAGCACTATCTCATGGCATCTAGTTGATATTTCATGTATTTGATATTTCAAGAAGTTTTTCACTTTGAAACCTCCAAATATAGTTACAATTCAGATCTTTGTTGACATGTCTGAGTCAGAGGGTATTAGTGGTAAAGCCATGGCCAGATTTGTACCTGGGGGCAAGAGGCTTGTTGGTACCTTCTTTTGAGCACTGGTTTGGGGGCAGTCTATCCTCAATGCATTTACTTGCATGATCCCAGAGAATTTACATCAATTACAGTTGCTTCAGGGATACTCCTTCATTTATTTCTCCCATCAGACCTATGAGATTGGTTGTATGACTTTGTGCTATTTTACTTATGAGAAGCCCAAGACATAGAGAGATTAAATAACTAGCTGAAGTTCAAGGCCGGGAGCTGTGACTCACACCTGTAATCTCAGCACTTTGGGAGGCTGAGGTGACAGAATTGCTTGAGCTCAAGAGTTTTAGACCAGCCTAAGCAACATAGCAAGACATTGCTACAAAAAATAAAGTCTGTATGTGGTGGCTCCTGCCTGAAATCCCAGAACTTTGGGAGGCAGAGGCAGGAGGATTACCTGAGCTCAGGGATTCAAGACCAGCCTGGGCAACTTGGCGAGACCTTGTCTTTACAATTAAAAAAAAAATTAGCTGAGCCCAGTGGTGGCGCTTGTCTGTCATTTCAGCGACTTGAAGGGCTGAGGCAGAAGGATTGCCTGAGCCCATTAATTTGAGGCTGTTGTGACCATGAGCATGTCACTGCACTCCAGCCTGGACAAGAGTGAGACTTCAACTAAAAAAAAAAATAATAATAACAAAGTAGTCCCAGCTACTTGGGAGGCTGAGGTACAATAATCTCATGAGCCCAGCAGGTCGAGGCTTCAGTGAGCTATCATCATGCCACTGTACTCCAGCCTAGGCAACAGAGTGAGACCTCAATTCAACACAGCCACTGCAGCCTTGACCTCAGGTGATCCTTCCACCTCAGCCTGCCAAGTAGCTGGGACCACAGGCACGTGCCACCATGCCCTGCTAATTTTTTGATTTATTGTAAAGATGAGGTCTCACCAAGTTGTCTAGGCTGGTCTTGAACCTGTGGGCAATCCTCTCATCTTAGCCTCCCAAAATGCTGGGATTATAGGCGTGAGCCACTGAGCCCAGCCGGCATCTTTTCAATGGGGCATTTAAGAGTGTGTACAACATACACATTAAATGCATCTTGTACTTTTATCTTCCTTATTTATAGAGAAAGTGGTATCTCAGGGGGAAGCAGAGTCAGTGCAGGGGAGATAATTTGTGATCCATTCTAGTCCTTCCTGAAACACAAGCAGTAGCCACCAGGAAGATGGGGTGAGGGGGCTTTTGCTAAATGTGAATCAGGGAGGGATGGAGCGTTAGGATTGATGCCCACAGATTTAATACAGACAAAACTCTTATCTTTGGACATTTTCATAATCAAGCCACTGCTATGATCTTTTTCATTAACAGTAAAGCTGCCGGGCTTGGTGGCTCAGCCTGTAATCCTGCGCTTTGGGAGGCTGAGGTGAGTGGATTGCCTGAGCCTGCGGGTTCGAGACCCGCCTGGGAACTTGGCGAGACCTCATCTCTACAATAAATCAAAAAATTAGCCGGGTGTGGTAGCGCGTACCTGTAATTCCGGCTACTCGGAAGGCTGAGGCGGAAGGATTGCCGGAGCACAGCAGGTCGAGGCTGTGGTGGCCGGAAGCGGCCACTGCACTCCAGTCTGGGCGACAGTGTGAGACTCCAACTCAAAAAAACAAAAAACGGTAAAGCTAGTAGTTGTAGCAGTAGTAGTACTAGTGGCGTTGTAGTAATTACATTTATTCACCACTACTGTGTCCCTGCGAGCATGGCCAGGAGGGTCTCTTGATTTTTTTTCCTTTCTACTGTCTCATCTGGCTACTAAGGAGGTTCTAGAAACACTTTTTTTTTTGAGTTGGAGTCTTACTCTGTCGCCCAGGCTGGAGTGCAGTGGCATGATTATGATGATCACAACTCACAGCAGCCTTAACCTCTTGGGCTTAGGCAATCTTTCCACTTCAGCATCCCAAGTAGCTGGGACTACAGGTGTATGTCACCATACCTAGCTAATTTTTTGATTTTTGTTTGCTAAGACGAGGTTTTGCTGTGTTGCCCAGACTGGTCTCAATTCCTGGGCTCAAGCAATCCTTTTGCCTTGGCCTCCCAAAGTGCTGGGAAGGAACACATTTGAACTGACGAGAAAACCCAAACTTTTAAACTGTAAGCACTTAATTCAAACAACTCCACCCTCTGCTCTGAACCCTAGAAATTGTATCCTTGACCTCTCCTTTTGTGGAAAAGCCTCATGATTGGAGCTTGGCTGGGAGACAGACACTCCCAGATTCTGTTTTGTAAAGCCAGGTGCCTGTAGAGGCCAGGCAGGCAGCATAAGGGAGGTGGCGGGCCAGGTGGGAGACATCGGGGAGCAGAGGGAATGACAGACTTGACAGACTTCAGTGAGCACCGCTGTCACTCTGAAGTGGGCAGCCTCTACTCTGCTCCAGCCTATTAAAACTGTGGACAGCAAGGGCCCATTGCAGCCAGATCTTCTGACAGCCGGAGAGAAGACAGAACTCTGTTTTTATATGATCTCTTCTAGTTTAAGATGTCAGCTACTGTTTTAAAGACCCGGGAAACAAAGCATATTAGCAGGTTGCTTGGGACTTTCAGGCTGTTGTGGCCTTGGTCAGATCCCTTTCCTTTCACAAATGTAAAGAGAATTCTAAGGCTGGGCAGGAGGATTGCTAGAGCCCAGGAGTTCGAGAGCAGCATGGGCAACATAGCGAGACCTTTTCTCTACAAAAAGTAGAAAGAGAATTTTACTTCTATCTTGTGGGAGGCAGCACTTAAGTGATGCAGTGTGCCATTCTTCAAACTCTACCCACTTCCCTGGGGAGAGAGGATTTGGATGGGCTGGGGGTGCCTATGGCAGGGCGGCCCCTTGACTTCTGCCACAGGCTGCACCTCCAGCGACTGGTGAGCAGTGAGACCCAGAGGCGCCAGCTGGTGAGGAAGCTGCAGACCCTGATTGAGGAGGCCTTCGGCAGCCAGCTGCAAGACAAGGATGTCCTCGACCCAGCCTATGTGGAGAGGATCCTCCTGCTGAGACAGGTGCAGGGCTGGGGGTCTGGGAGACCAAGGGAGTGGTGGGCACCCTGTTCCTCCATGGCAGAGCCTTGTCCCCAGTGCATGACTGCCTCCTTCCCCAGGGTCACATTTGCCGCCTGCAGGACTTGGTCTCCCCAGGGTACTCCTACCTGTGGACACGCCCGGCTGTGGAGCGAGTGCAGCTGAGTGCCATCTCAGAGAAAGTTGATGTGATTGCCAAGCGCATGCTGGGGTGAGTACCCATAGGCTGAGCTCAGGGATCCGCAGGCTCCTTCCCTTGCTCCGTCCCATGGTCTTTCTGCCTCCAGGGCTTGGCTGCTGGGCCCCAGCACAATTCCATGGCTAGTGAAGAAATGACCATTCAAGACTTTCTCCAGTAAGGAGGGCTTTCTCAGAGGACCCAGGCTCCCTGGACACAGGCAGTATGTCCAGTGCTTGCACCAACCTGGGGTGTATCCCAGCTCTGCCACTCATTCACCAAGTTATGTTACCTTGCCCAGGTGACTTCACTTTGGCCAAGTGATAATACCTTTTTGAGCTTCCATATTCTTATGTGTAAGGGAAAGATGATACTAGTTCTTCCTGTAATGGTAACAACTTTTTTTTTTTTTTTTGAGTTGGAGTCTCACTCTGTTGCCCAGACTGGAGTGCAGTGGCCGCTCCTGGCCACCGCAGCCTTGACCTGCTGGGCTCCGGTGATCCTTCTGCCTCAGCCTTCCAAGTAGCTGGAACTACAGGCGCACGCTACCACACCTGGCTAATTTTTTTTAAATTTATGGTAGAGATGAGGTCTCACCAAGTTGCCCAGGCGGGTCTCGAACCTGCGGGCTCAGGCAATCCACTCACCTTAGCCTCCCAAGGCGCGGGATTACAGGCTGAGCCACCGAGCCCAGCTACAACTTTTTTTTGAGTTGGAGTCTCACTCTGTCATCCAGGCTGGGGTGCAGTGGCACGATCATGACTACTGCATCCTCAGCATGATGGGCTCAGGTGATCCTTCTGTCTCAGCCTTCCAAGTAGCTGGGACTACAGGTGCATGCCACTATGCCAGGCTATATTTTTTTATTTATCGTAGAGACAAGGTCTTGCCATGTTGCCCAGGCTGGCCTCAAACTCCTGGGCTCAGATACTCCTCTCACCCCAGTCTCCCAAAGTGCTGGGATTATAGGCATGAGCCACCGTACCCATTCAACAGTAATAACTCTTTCCATTACAAGGGTAGAAAACACAGCCAAACCTGCTTAAGCAAGAAGGGAGTGACTGTTTACGTCTTGCAGAGGCTAGAGGAAGGGCCACCTTGAGGCCCAGCTTAATGCAGGAGCCAGCATTTTGTTACCAAGACTTATTTTTGTCTCTCTGTGCCTTTGACTTTCTGTTTTCCAGTTCTCCACACTGGCCACTCTTTCTGCAGATGCTCTGTATTCCATGGAGAGAGGGTGGGATGCTTTACCAGACAGAAGAAATGGTGGTGCCCCTCCCATGTTTCCACATTTCTCCATTACAGAGCAATCTTCAGGAGGCAGCCTGGGGCTGACCAGGTTTTCTTCATGTTTCAAAGGTTCCACGTCCCTAGGTTGTGCTCTTGTCAGTGAGGACCATGTGACTCATGGACTGTCCATGATTCAACCAGAGGGAGAAGGAGGAGAAAGGGTAGAGGACAGTTCACTCCTTCCCCTTAAGGACCTTTCTAAAAAGCTACACATGTCATTTCTACTCATGTTCTGCTGGCTAAAGCCATGTCTTTTGGCCACATCAAGCTGCAAGTTAGGCTGGAAAATCTAGGGTTTTTTTTTAACATGGTGGCCATGTGCCTAGTAAAAAAAATTTTTTTTTTTTTTTTTTGAGTTGTAATCTCACCCAGTCTGGAGTGCAGTGGCTGCTCCCGGCCACCGCAGCCTCGACCTGCTGGGCTCCGGCGATCCTTCCGCCTCAGCCTTCCAAGTAGCTGGAACTACAGGCGTGCGCTACCACGCCCGGCTAATTTTTTGATTTATTGAAGAGATGAGGTATCGCCAAGTTGCCCAGGCAGGTCTCGAACCCACGGGCTCAGGCAATCCACTCACCTCAGCCTCCCAAGGTGCGGGATTACAGGCTGAGCCACCAAGCCCAGCATAAAGAAAATTTTATGACTGCATAAGAAAGGGAGAAAGGACGCTGGGGGATCATTAGCAGATCATTAGCAGCCTCTCCCGCAGTCTCCTGCTGTGGTTGTCAGACAGCCATGGCCACTCAGTGCCACAAAACCTGAGCTTCAGGCTCCAGTGGTATTCTGGGATTTATCCAGTGGTTTGGGATTAACTCTGGCTAGGCCCGATTGGCCTATCCACTTGTCCCTGAACCAGTCATCAAGGCCCAGGGAATATGATGTGCTGATTGGCTTAGGCCTAGGTCTTATGCTGGATCCTGAATGAACCTGAGAATGGCAGTTGGGTAATTTCCCAGGGAGATTTGAGGCACCTAGTATCAGAAGAAAGGATTGGGTGCTGGGCTACAAAACCTGCAGATACTCACTTTACTCACCTCCCAGGTTTGTTGTGAAGAGTAAAGTAGAAAATAATAGCAAACACTAATTTGTGTGTTTGTTTACAATATCCTATTTGATATATCATATACATCTTACGTGTATATGTGTATGTATGCACCTGTATATCTATGTACATGAATTCACAGCAACCTAATAAAATAAGTATTGTTGTTATCCCCATTTTATAAATAAAAATGTTGAAGCACAGAGAGGTTAAGTACTTGTCCAGAATAATACGACAAATAAATTAGAGAAGCAGGGGTTCAACCCCAGGTAGAGTGGGTCTAGAGACATATGTCTAACTGTATTCTCTTGCTTTTCTTATTTGTAAAGTGCCTGGATAGTACCTGATACCAAGAAACTTTCAATATGTTATTACAATATATATTTTGAAGAGATAAGAATATATGCATAGGGTAAAAAAATCCAAATGCTACACAGGGTTTATTAAAAAAAAAAAAGTCTTCCCTCCTAGCCCCCAACAGACAGGCAACTGCCCCTAACAGTTTCCTTTGTAAAATGTCCTCACCATCAAGGATATGTGTATATAACTCTATTCTTACAATTTTTAAAGATTTTAAGTTTAAAATTTTGATTGCTAATAAATACATTCAAACCTTTCACTGGTCTAGGCAACATAGTGAGACCTTGTCTCTACAAAAATAAAAAAAATTAACCAGCATGGTAGTGGGTTCCTGTAGTCCCAGCTACTCAGGAATCTGAGGTGGGAGGATCACCTGGGAGGTCGAGGCTACAGTGAGCCATGATTGTGACACTGTACTCCAGCCTAGGCAAGACCATGGCTCAAAAAAACACCAAGCAAAAAACCTTTCAATTCTCAGCTTAAAACCTAGAAATTGCTGGACTTGGTGGCTCAGCCTATAATCCCATGCCTTGGGAGGCTGAGGTGAGTGGATTGCCTGAGCCCGCGGGTTTGAGACCCACCTGGGCAACTCGGTGAGACCTCATCTCTACAATAAATAAATAAGTAAAAAAAACCTAGAAATTATTTTTAAAAGGTATATATTGAAAGTTTTTTTTTAAGCTGGGTGCGGTGGCTCACCAGCCTTCTAGCTATTTGGAAGGCAGAGATGGAAGGATCATCTGAGCCCAGCAGATCAAGGATGCAGTGGCCATGAATGTGCCACTGCACTCCAGCTTGGATGACAGTGAGACTCTGACTCAAAAAATAAATACTTGGTGGCTCAGCCTGTAATTCCGCGCTTTGGGAGGCTGAGGTGGGTGGATTGCCTGAGCCCGTGGGTTCGAGACTCGCCTGGGCAACTTGGCGAGACCTCATCTCTACAATAAATCAAAAAAATTAGCTGGGTGTGGTAGCGCGCACCTGTAGTTCCAGCTACTCGGAAGGCTGAGGCAGAAGGATCGCCGGAGCCCAGCAGGTTGAGGCTGCAGTGGCCGGGAGTGACCACTGCACTCCAGTCTGAGCGACAGAGTGAGACTGCAGCTCAAAAAAAAAAAGTCTGTTAATAGAAAGATTTAAAAGGCCGGGCACAGTGGCTCACGCCTGTAATCACAGCCTTTTGGGAGGCAGAAGTGAGAGGATTATCTGAGCCCATGGGTTCAAGACCAGCCTGGGCAATTTGGCGAGACCTCATCTCTAAATAAAATCAAGAAGTTAGCAGGGCATGGTGGTGCATGCCTCTGTGGTTCCAGCTACTTGGAAGGCTAAGGTGGAAGGATCACCCAGCAGGTCGAGGCTGCAGTGGCCATGAACGTGCCACTGCACTCCAGCCTGGGTGACAGGGTGCAACTCCAACTCAAAAAAAAAAATCGAAAAGATTCCTTTCAGTTTCAGTCTTCATTTTTCATTTGTTTGTCTTGCATCCTTCACTGCTCTCTCCTCCCTCCCTTTGTCCCTCTGAATGTGCCAGTCTCTAGCTCTCCCTAGAGTCAGGGTGACTTTCATCTGAACCCCACCCCTACGCCTTTCTCACCTGTTCAAGAATTTAGTGGCTCCTTCCCTCTGAATTTATGACTAGCTCAAAGTTGATGGAAAATTTTTTTCTGCAGCTTGTTTTCCAGGGACTGGAGGGGTGGAGCAAGGACAAGAGCAGATCAGAGGGCAGGACAAAGGGATGGAGAGACCATGGAACACATGAGCCTGGTTGTTTGTGTACACAGTCCAGTCACTGGTATAGATATGAGAAAGGGAATGGCAGGGAGAGGGTAGATAACTTATGCCCAAGGCTCTTAGAGGTTTGATCCTGGAAGGGCTAGAACATGTGTATCCCTTCCTGATACCCTTACTACTCCTAATCCAGCACTGTTCAATAGAACTTTCTATGATGATGGAAATATTCTTACCTGTCCAGTACTGTAGCCACATGTGACTATTGAGCTCTAAAATGTAACTACTGTGATTGATGAAGTGAATTTTCATTCTGTTTAATCAATTTAGCTTTAGCTTTGTATGAGCAGTGCATCAACATTCGAGGAAGTAAACAGCTAGAACTGCTCCCCCAGAGGAAACTCATCACTCAGAGCACAAAGACTCCACGCTACTTCCTCTTGCCTTGTATACACACTTTGCCTCACCCCGGGACATTTTCTGCATACAGGCTTGCTTAAGTACACTTCCCTGGGTACTGCCCCAGCTGTTTCCTCCCTTAAGCAGGTGAATATTTTGGGTCTTCTTTGCCCATGCTCTTCTCATATGCCTTTTAATTTTTAAAGAGTTGTAACCTACATGTACAACCATTAGAGGAGATCTAGTTCTGAGTATCACTTATTCATTAGGTCCAATCTGTTATAGGAAGATCTAAGAGAAGTCAGAAAGAAAACTACCTAGCCAGGTGCAGTGGCTCATGCCTATAATCCCAGCACTTTGGGAGGCAGAGGTGAGAGGATTGCCTGAGCCCATGGGTTGGAGACCATTGGTGAGACCTTGTCTCTACAATAAATTAAAAAATTAGCCAGGCATGGTGGCACATACCTGTAGTTCCAGCTACTTGGAAGGCTGAGGGGGAAAGATTGCCTGAGCCCAGCAGGTAGAGGCTGCAATGGCCGTGAGTGTGCCACTGCACTCCAGCCTGGGCACACATTCAGACCTTGAACTTCCAGCCTCGAGGGACTCCCTCTGCGCCTCAGTCTCCCACATAGCTGGGGCTACAGGCATGTGTCATTGAGCCCAGCAACTTTTACCCAATTCTTTCATCAGACTACAGATTCCTTAGAGTTCTTTCCTTGGACTACCTCCAGTAATAAAATGCATAAGGTGAATAATGAAAATAGGCCAGGCTCGGTGGCTCATCCTGTAATCCCGCGCTTTGGGAGGCTGAGGTGAGTGGATTGACTGAGCCCGTGGGTTCGAGACCCGCCTGGGCAACTTGGTGAGCCCTCATCTCTACAATAAATAAAAAAATTAGTCGGGTATGGTAGCGTGCGCCTGTAGTTCCAGCTACTTGGAAGGCTGAGGCGGAAGGATCGCTGGAGCCCAGCAGGTCATGGCTGCGGTGGCCGGGAGTGTGCCACTGCACTCCAGTCTCAGCGACAGAGTGAGACTCCAACTCAAAAAAAAAAGAAAATATTTTAGTGACCTCTGGTCACAGTCCCTCTTCCAAGTGCCCTGACCTCAATAGCTCTGGACTGGGAGGTGGGAAAATGTTTGGCCCTTCTCTGTTCTGACCTCACATCAGCTCCATTCCTAAGTTGAAAAACTCCCTTTCAGAGTATAACTAAAGATCCGGGGCTACAGGTCCTGGTCCAATAGATAAGTCTAGAACCTGGAAAATATTAAGGGATTAGCCTTCCTATACTATCAAGGGAAAACAGTATAGTATGGTATAGCAGTTAAACATGTGCACCCTGAGCCAAACTCTCTAAACTTAAATCCTACTTCTACAATTCAACCAGTTGTGTGACCTTGGCCAACTTCATTTTTTTTTTTTGAGTTGGAGTCTCACTCTGTCGCCCAGACTGGAGTGCAGTCGCCGCTCCCGGCCACCGTAGCCTCGCCCTGCTGGGCTCCGGCGATCCTTCCGCCTCAACCTTCCAAGTAGCTGGAACTACAGGCACGCGCTACCACGCCCAGCTGATTTTCAATTTATTGTAGAGGTCTCGCCAAGTTGCCCAGGCGGGTCTCGAACCTGTGGGCTCAGGCAGTCCACTCACCTCAGCCTCCCAAAGCGCGGGATTACAGGCTGAGCCACCGAGGCCGGCTTGGCCAACTTCTTTATAACATCCCTGTGCCATAGTTTGTTCATTTGTAAAATAAGAGTTAATATTTTACCTCAGAAGACTGTTGTGAGGATTTAAAAAATATATGTAAAGTATTAGAACAATGGCAAGTAGCCAGGCAAGGTGGCTCACACCTGTAATCCCAGCACTTTGGAAGGCAGAGATGAAAAGATTGCTTGAAGCCGGGCTCAGTGGCTCAGCCTATAATCCCGAGCTTTGGGAGGCTGAGTGGACTGCCTGAGCCCGCGGGTTCGAGACCCACCTGGGCAAATTGGTGAGACCTCATCTCTACAATAAATCAAAAAAATTAGCCGGGCGTGGCAGCGCGCGCCTGTAGTTCCAGCTACTTGGAAGGCTGAGGCGGAGGGATCGCCGGAGCCCAGCAGGTCGAGGCTGCGGTGGCCGGGAGCAGCCACTGCACTCCAGTCTGGGCGACGGAGTGAGACTCCAACTCAAAAAAGAAAAAAAAAAAAAAAGATTGCTTGAGACCAGCCTAACAAGACCTCATCTCTACAAAAAAAAAATCCAAAAGTTAGCCTGGCGTGGTGGTATATGCCTGTAGCCCCAGCTACTGGGGAGGCTGAGGCAGAAGGATCACCTGAATCCAGGAGGTTGAGTTTGCAGTGAGCCATGATGGTGCTACTGCACTCCAGTCTGGAATACAGAGTGAAACTCCGACTCAAAACAGAAATAAAAACAAACAAAAGTAAGTGCTTGTTATCTAAAATAAAAGAGACATAGCCTTCACCCTCCCACCTTGAATAATTCACTTTCAGGCATGTTCCAAAGATTGTCCTTCCTCTCCGACCTATCACAATTAAGGCCATTGCTTCTCTTGATTTCCTTCCTGTGATGGGGAAACAAAACAGTCCAGGGAAGAGGTCAGTGTACAGGAGATGATTCAGCCTGGAGTTAACTTGGCAGGAAAGAGGTAACCTGCTACTGGGATTCCCACTCCCAGGCCAGAATAGGCCCTTTGGCACAACCCCCAACATCTCATGGTATAGAGCTCTTTTTTTTGTTGTTTTTTGAGTTGGAGTCCCACTCTGTCATCCAGGCTGAAGTGTTTTGGCATTTTGACCTGCTGGGCTCAGGTGATCCTTCCACCTCAGCCTTCCAAGTAGATGAAACTACAGGTATGCGCCACCACACCCAGCTAATTTTTTGATTTATTGTAGAGATGAGGTCTCACCAAGTTGCCCAGGCTAGTCTCAAACCCGTGGGCTCAGACAGTCCTCTCACCTTGGCCTCCAAAAGTGCTGGGATTACAGACTTGAGCCACTGCACCCCACCTCTCTCAGACTTTTTTTTTTTTTTGAGTTGGAGTCTCACGCCTTCTCCCAGGCTGGAGTGCAGTGGCACGCATGCTCACGGCCACCCCAGTGTCGACTTGTTGGGCTCCGGTGATCCTTCCACCTTAGGCTTCCAAGTAGCCGGAACTATAGATGCTCACTACCAC
>CAUYQG010163581.1:0-10937 GCA_963574415.1 Tarsius wallacei
TTTGAGTTGGAGTCTACTCTGTCGCCCAGACTGGAATGCAGTGGCTGCTCCCGGCCACTGTAACCTCGACCTGCTGGGCTCCAGCGATCCTTCCGCCTCAGCCTTCCAAGTAGCTGGAACTACAGGCGCGTGCTACCACACCTAGCTAATTTTTTTTTTTTTGATTTATTGTAGAGATGAGGTCTCGCCAAGTTGCCCAGGTAGGTCTTGAACCCGCGGGCTCAGGCAATCCACTCACCTCGGCCTCCCAAAGCGCTGGGATTACAGGCTGAGCCACTGAGGCCAGCTGGTCATTTTCTTTATAACGAGAAGAAATCTCTCTCACCTCTCCATTTTTCTCTTAATCTTTCTGTATATCTCTCTTCTTTCTACCTCCTTTTATTTTCTAATTTTACACTAAACGTGTGTATTTTAGGGAGAAAGGAGGAAATTTTTAATTCTCAGAAAGAATTTCCTACTCGATAACTTTGTGACTCACCTCTGACTACTCTAGCTTCCATCTGGTTGAGTCCTGCTCTTCTTCAGCAAACAGTGAACAAACACGGTGAAAGACTGGTGTGGAAATGTCTTAACCTTGGTATCACTTTCAAACTCCCCCCTTTTCTCTACCACTCTTTTCTTTCTGTGTAGTGTCTTTAAAGCTGGGGAATTTGAATCCTCAGTGACTTTTGGAATGACTGAGCCCCTGTTCTTCTTGCTGAATTGACCAGGGAGGGATTTAGTCCTCATTATCCTTCACATCCAGCTCTGTTTTGAGACACTTCCCAGCAGCTGGTCCCATGCAGAGCACTGTTCCTCCACCACCATTGCCCAGGAGGCAGAGGACATCCGTGCCCAGTGACAAATGATGACATTTCAGGAAGCTGTTTCCTGGAGCTCTTGGGGAAGTAATTAGTCTCCTGAGAGAGGTGTGAGTTGGACTGTGTCTTTAGCTTATTGTTTCATGGAGGTACATGCATTTGTAAAGGCAAGATATGCCCCAAGGCATCCCATGAACAAGGTTACAAGCTCTGTTTTTGCCTAAGTTGTGTATGCACTCAGCTGCTACTCTGTGAAGAGGAAGGAGGCAGGATTTGCTTAGGACTGACTGAGTCATGCAGAAGGGACCCACACACAGAAACTGAGCTCTTTTTCTGCTCCTGGAATTGAGCAAGCCTCCTGTGCACATGCTCCTGGGGAGCCTTTAAGTGCTTACATGAACTCGACAGGCACCTGTGATTTATATTTTGAATCTTGCCCAAGTTCATGCAGCAAAGTTTTGGTTTAGTCTGTGGGGGAGATTCTGAACTTACTATGAGAAGACTGCTTGAAAAACAAATGATGTAAATTCATATGCAACTTCTCTGTGTTGTTTTTAAATGAGGGAAATATGAAGTTCTAGAAACATGTTCTCAGAACTGAAACGGATGCTCCTCGCTATGGAACAGAGTGAGATGGGAGAAACTTGTGAACTCTGAAAAAACTTATCTACTGCCTTTATTTTTTTGTCTGTTCTTTGAAAAAAGTATCTGTCAAGCCAGGCTCGGTGGCTCAGCCTGTAATCCTGCGCTTTGGGAGGCTGAGGTGAGTGGATTGCCTGAGCCTGCGGGTTCGAGACCCGCCTGGGCAACTTGGCGAGACCTCATCTTTACAATAAACAAAAAAATCAGCCGGGTGTGGTAGTGCGTGCCTGTAATTACAGCTACTCGGAAGGCTGAGGCAGAAGGATCGCTGGAGCCCAGCAGGTCGAGGTTGTGGTGGCCGGGAGCGGCCACTGCACTCCAGTCTGGGTGACAGAGTGAGACTCCAACTCAAAAAAAAGAAAAAAAAAAGAAAAAGAAGAAAGTATCTGTCATATAAACTACAGTAGCCCATCAATGTTACTCAATCTAAGTTCACATTAGGTTGAGCTGCAGGGGGATATCCAACTGGCAAATGCTGAGTCTTGATCTCAATCAAGTCCTATTAAAAAGACTCATCTTTACAAAGCGTATTGTGTGCTTGGAAGAACACAATTCTTCTTTTATTTCCACAAATTACAACTAAGGAAAACTTTGCATTTCTTTTTTTTTAATTTTTAATTTTAAATATGTGGGGTACAATTCAGGGTTAGGTATACAAATGTTCATTATAGAGGTATCTTTGTTGATGAGAATTTCTAAAGATGTATGGCTTTTTACAAACATTAATTGGCTGGTGTTAGCTTCTTAACATTTTATTAAAGAGCTGATCACATGAAGTTTTTAAAATCTAGTTTTAGCCTTCTTTTTAAGGTGGTATCAAAAGCTTTAAGCAATCAAAGCAAATTCACCCAACAGTGCACAGAATGCTAATCAACAAAGGTTTCATTGTTTTTAGAACCCCATGATAAATCAGTTTTATTTCCTCCATGTGAAAGTTCTAAGGTTTTAGAGGAATATGTTAAAAGCAAGATCTCGAGGGCCATTCCGACTGCTGTTTTTCCACATAAAATGAACAATAACAGCAGAGAAACAAGACCCAAACCCAACTGTCCAACAAATGCCAGATGGTTCTTATCTCATAAAGACTCACATTGATATTAAGAAGTCACATCAACAGAGAGACCTGTAGGGTTTTGTTTTCATCTTGTCTCCACAACTTATCTATACATTTTCCCTAGAGAGGAAAATAAACCAAATCCTTCCTTCCACATTTTTATCTACTCTAGGAATTAAGGGGAATCCTGCCATCTTTTCTCATGCAGTTTTCAAGCATGATGGCTGGTGAAAAGAACTCAGTTTGCAGAGCATCAGACTCCACTAGACATTAACAAGTGCTTTTTAGGCTTCTGAGATACTGTTGAGGAAACAATGTTGGGAGTACATTCTACTATGAAGTTCCTGGGACTTCCAGGGAAATACAAGCTTCAGCAGTCTGAAGTATAACCACACATGAATGGTGACACTTTAGTGGTTGTTTAGTTTTCTTAGGTTGAGGTCAGACATCTTCTCACACAGACCGTATTCACCCTTGGGAAAGCCCATCCTGTTGATGGCATAAAGAAAGAATCTGACTAAATTCTAGGTGTTTGTGAGAGTCCATCTACCTAAATTTGACTGCTAGACTTTTCTTATTTAACAAACAAAAGCCACTTGAGAATTTGAGACTACTTGAGATGATGGCTGTAGTTTAAATGGTTAAAAAGAATCAAAAGACAACATAATCTTTAAGCTCCCTTATGCTTGTGTTAATTAATGTAATAAATAGCTACTGCCTTTGTCAAGGATTATTATGTACAGAGTTAGCAAGAGGGGTATTATAGCATGGCATGTGCAGCATATTATTATTCAGCCCTTGCAGATAAGAATAATTGTTCTCATTGCACTGTAGTAATTTTTCATTTTTTCTTGCACACATGTCTTGCATCCTTAGTAGTTATAAAATACCTGAAAATGAGAGGTTATATTGTAATTCTTTTTTATTACCTTTTTCAGAAGAGGAAGCAGAGCTCAGTTGACTCCACATGAGTGAATCAGTTCCTACTGAATGAGTGGGCATGAGATGAACCCACTTCAGTTCCCAGTCCTGGTTTTGTATCCTGATCAGGAGTCTGGGTCTTTGGGATGTCAGGACTTTAGTGGACTCTGGAGGTGTGTTGATGCCACTTATAGGTTCCTTTACCATATCTCTTGCTATACACTCATACTCAGAGAACAAACGATGGTTGTTTCTTTAGGGAGTCAAGATTGCCTACTTTCCATTCTTTGATGGCAACAAGTCTGTTTCCATCTTGTAGCCTTTAAATTTTCTGACTGCCTTTGCCTAAAACATTTTGTTATTTGTTCTGATGTCACCCATCACTTAGATAATTGGCACAATGTTACCTTCTTAGCAAGACTCACATAACCAATGTATCTATCACATCATTCATTTACATCACTTGATTTCTGACTCCCTCCGTGAGAATGTAGACTTCTGAAGAATAGGGAACTTTCCTCTTATTTTCTGCTCCATCTTCAGCATGAAGAGGAGTTTGTTATAAATATAGTATAGTAGCTATTCTACTGGTGAAATGAATGAATGAATTATCTCATCTAATATTTACCAAACTATGTATATTTTTCTCATTTAAAAATATGGAAATGGAGACTCAGGGAAGTTAAGTAATTTCTTTGGTATTGCAGAACCTTTGTATCATTGACTTTATCAGATCTTCATAATCATCAAAATGTGTGTTTTCACTCTCATCCTCACCCTTGTCATACTGTCACAAGAATCACCTTGGAGTGTGAATAAAGGATAGGCCATTTAATAATTTATTTATTTATACCTTGATGTGCTCCTAAGAAAGTTCATGTGGCTCAGAAATGCCTGAAGCTAGATGATGTTCCTGGTGGAAGAGTGAAAGCATTCCAAGAGTTGATAAGATTAGTCCACAAAATGCTCATCAGAATCTCTGTTTCATTTTCTAGGGGTGAGCTGCAACATTGACTTTAGATTATCTAAAAGAGAAAAAATAATTACACTTTCACAGTGTTCACAAGACAAAAACTAACCAATGATTCAAAAATCAGAGTGATGTTGAAATCCCAGAGAAGTATTCTTGGCTTTCTCGGAAAGAAGATACTGTGTGATGTGCGGAATGACATTCTCTACAGCATCTAAATAGTCAATATTGTAAAAAACTTTTACATTTTCTCCTTATAATATGTCAGAAAGCCAAAACCCAAGTGAGTAAAAACAAATCTAAGGGAACTCTGAAAATAATTATATGAAAATCATCAAGAAAAATTCTACAGTGATCCCCAAAATGTTGCTGTTTGGTTGTCCAACTTGGTGCTAGGGTGCCTTATCCCAAAGGATACATTTTAAATCATTCTGGAAGAATCATTTTTGTAGCAGGTCATAAACATTTCCTTTAACCAGGATTTGATGTAAAGAGTATATTACAGGGCAACTCCCTCAGGTCCGCTCCCACTGTGGGAGATTTTCTGTCCTCTCAATAAATCCTGCTTTCTTAAAAAAAAAAGGATATTACACACACACACACACACACACACACACACACACACACCCCCTCTGGCAACAACCTGGAGTGCAAAGAGCCTGATGCTGGTTGTATGTATAACTATAAGCATTGACAGTAAAACTCAAAATAAGCTAGTGTACCTGGCATAGCTCATTGGGTCTGGGATAGGAAATCTTAGGAATTGTACTTGATTTTTAAGACTATTAACGTTAGTATACTATTTACTTGTGCAATGGAGAGTATTTTAGATAGGACATCTTTGTTTTTATAAATCATACTCTTTTCTACCATAGGTGGCAGGTGTGAGGCACTGGGGCCATTCCCTTGGCTTTCCATTTATGAATGGTGGCTTATTCCTGCCATAGTTTAAGAAAGTGGATCATTTAATTGTGAGCCTGGACTGACACTTCATCCAATCTCATGTAAGTAGTCATAAATTTTATCAAATTTATTGAATCACCTGGATGGCTCCAAGTATTAAATGGCTCTAATAATATTTCCACACATGAGCAAGTCGTTTTCAACAGAGGATTGATATACAAGATGGAAAACCTTTGGCATGTCAAGCATATGTACAGCTGCTGGGAAATAAGTCAACGAAACACTAATCAGTTCATTTAGGAACTAATAACATCAGCCCCAAGGCTACAAGAGCCATTCAGACAGGGCTTCCTCTGTGAGGGGCACATGGTCTCTCTGAACTGGTGGTAGAGTGGATTTCATCAGATAAGCTGTCAAATGCTTCATAGAACATGCCTTCGAGAATTAAGCTTCCACTGTTCATACAATTTTATCAGACACTAGCAAAGTAGATTTTCCAGTAAAACAGGAAATTGCCCTAAGGCTATGCTTTTGAACATTTATTCAAGAAGTACTTTAAATGCTGTTTCAGCTGTCACTTCTTGCTATCGGCAGAAATGTTTTTGCTTTTGTTGCAGATGAACAGTTCTCTTTAATCACCAAAATCAACTAAAGTACGGAGAAAACAAGAGCTGTAAAATTAGAGCATTTGCAAGAAGGGGAGAGGGTAGGTAGGTTTTGACACAAAAGTAATTTGAGCTGATTTGGAAACATGATTGGGATACTGAATTGGCACCAAAGAAACCCATGCTTCTTTTACTAATGTTAATAAGATATACTACATTTTAATACTTAAAGAGGCAGTTATAACTTTCTGGCTTTGGACAAAATACCTAACTGCTTTATTCTTCAATTTTCTCATCTGTAAAACAGGAATAATTGCATAATCCATAGAGCTATTGAGAAGATTGTGTATAACACTTAGAAAGCATTATATAATTATTTGGTGTTATTACTGTAGTTCACTATAAAATCAGTAAGTGATCATAAGAAAAATTAAATATAAACTCTAATAGTTTAAAATATCAGAATAACTTCTATAGGTTATATATTTTTAGTTATATATATATTAAGATTTAAGAACTAATATAACATTTCCAACTTTGGGAAGTATAGACTGTATCTCAGAAGCATGGAAAGAAAATGGAACACTCGATTTTCAGTGTGTGGAATGCAGGACGGTTGAAACCTCCACACCTTTCCGTAGGAAATAACCTCCCAGTAGATGGTAAATATATATAAATTGCTTTTATTGTACAAATATCCTTATCATAGCCAATAAACAACAAAATACAGTTATTTCCCATTTTATTATTTATGAATCTAAACTAGAGTCTCAGGAAATGACTGGTTGATCTCATGTGGTATTCCTGTGGTCCTTTCACTTTCCTCTAATCTGAGAATAGAAAATCCATTAATGTCTTTTGCCTCAAGTCATTTGTGAAAAACATAAGTTCATTTCGTCCATATTAGAAAAAAAAAAAAAAAGAAGTAGTCTCCTTGACACTTTTCTTAAAAGGCAAGCTTAATATTAAATTATAGTTCAAATCTGGAAGTTTTTTATTGCAAAAGGAGCAAACTGCTTCAGGGCACTTCATAGGCCTATATGGATAACACAAGCAACATTGACCTCGAAATGACCAGCTATTGGCATGAAATAATTGGTGTTGTAAAGTTATATTAAGAAGAAATGTATAACAGAGATACTTTCTATAGAGATATATTGTTTGAGGTGCTATTATCTCAGAAAATGCTTTCTGTTTTGTTTTGTATACATAATTTGAAGGTAGCCATTAATGCAAATCATTGAAGTTTGACTATTAATGCAGCACAATTATGATTTAAAATGTTACTTTTTAATCTCACTAAGCTGTTATAATTATTTTAGTACTTATTACCAAGCACCATGAAATTATATCAGGAATAAGGAGTGAACCAATGAATAATTGATTTTCATTAAGCTTGAGCTTTAGGTCATTTTAGTCTCAGTGGCCCCATGGACTTCACATAATGCTCCTTATGGAATGAGAAATTGGGAACGGATTTTGATAATTTAACAATATATGGGGAAATTAAATGGACTAAAAAGTCCATTCTCTCTTCCTGTGCCCTCAGGAAGACTCAGGAAGACTACGTTTTCCAGTCTCTGGGGTAGTTAGGTTGGACCATGTGACTATGTTATGGTCACTTAGTGACCACATGTGACACATGTTCCCTCTGGACCTTTTCATAACTCTCTCTGCATAATCCCTCATGTTTTCATTTCCTCTTCTTGTGGTGACTATGGAGACCATGTGTTGAAAATATGAGTCTCTTATCACCAAGAGTGTCTGAACGAAGCATATCTGTATACCTAATCCTTAACTGTACCCCACAATACGATAATAAAAAATACTGATTATAAAAAAAAAAAAAAAAAGAAAGAAAATATAAGAGTCTTGGAGTTGTGGCTGGAAAGAGAGCTGCCCAGCAAAGTTGCCTGACCTGCACTGGGCTGTATATTAACTCACTATGATTTCAAGCTCTGTTCATTACTTCAGCATATCTTAGTTTAACCTGAACAACATACCAGGATACTTTGACAGATAACTCACAGCAAATATCTTCATAGATACAGTGTACAGGACCAGAATCTTCCGATGTGCTGCAAGAAATTTCCAAAATGAGGTGCATCAATGTCTCTTGTGCTTGCTGAGGCTTTTATTTTTAAGAAAATATTTTACAAAGTACTGGATTATAACTCATCAAATAGTTTATAAAGTGGAATGTCTATTTTAGGAGTATAGAATATTTTATTGGCAAGACCTCAGAAGTTATCTGGTCAGTGAATACTTCAACCCAGTACAAGAATCTCACCCACATTCATCCTCTAATAACTCCTTCTATAATTCAGATTATGATGATAATTTCTACTTAGGGACATTTGGATGATTTTGTAACTTTTTTTTTTCTCATTCTATTTGATTGAATAGAAACATGTATCAAACACTTTTTATAAGTTAAGAAAAAGAGACAAAAACATACACCACATAGCTCTGCCTAGGATCCAGAAATGGGTATATGTGTATGGAAGCATGTTTGGGAGAGTTTTCTGGAGAAGATATCTGATGAGAACCTAATTAGATGAGAAGGCATTTGAGTGGTCTGTATGGAAGATAAACCAACCACAACATTCCCTTAAGGCAAAGTTTAATACAGAGCAAGGTCCTGACTCTCTTCAATTGTATGAAGGCTAAAAGAGATTAAAAGGCTGAAGAAGAAAAGTTTGAAGCTAGCAGAGGTTGGTTCACGAGGTTGAAGGACAGAATTCATTTCCACGACATGAAAGTGCAAGGTGAAGCAGCAAGTGTTAATGTTGAAGCAGCAGCAAGTTATCTAGAGGATCTAGCTAAGATCATTGATGAACATTAGGCAACAGATTTTCTATGTAGACCCAACAGCCTTCTATTGGAAAAAGATACTATCTAGGACTTTTATAGTTAGAGAGGAGAAGTCAATGGCTGGCTTCAAAGCTTCAAAGGACAGGCTGACTCAATTTAAGGGGCTAATACAGCTGGTGACTTTAAGCTGAAACTAATCAATGCTAATTTACTATTCCAAAAGCCCCAGGGCCCTTAAGAATTATGCTAAATCTACCCAACCTGTACATTACAAATGGAACAGTAAAGCCTGATGACAACATATCTGTTTATAACATGGTTTACTGAATATTTTAAACCCGCCATTGAGATCTGCTTCTCAGAAACAAAACAAAACAAAACATTTCTTTCAAAATATTACTGCTTATTGACAATGCACCTGGCCACCCAAGAGCTCTAATGAATAATGTTGTTATTATGCCTGCTAACACAACATCTGTTCTGCAGCCCATGGATCAAGGAGTAATTCTGACTTTCAAGCCTTATTATTTAAAAAATACATTTTTATAAAATAGTTTATTTACATTTTGAAAAATAGAGTTTAATCTAGCAGAAATGGTACAGTTCTGGGTTTAAGAAATTCTATTTGAATTTGGAGTTGAGTATGGAAATTCAGTTGTGTTTCACTGCAATTGAGAAGGCTATTAGGGCTCTGAGGCAATGGTACACATAGTGTCCACTTGTTTGCTCAAGTTCTCTGAAATAATACAAAAGCTGGAGTACAGAGAAATATTTTGGGCCCCAGCTCCAAAGTCTTGAATTCAATGTGGTGTCAGGAGGTTCAGTGGAAGACAGGGATGAGGAGAAAATGATACAGAGACCCTCTAATATCTGTCCATATTGCCACAGCCCCTAGAGAAGGGCATGGCCAGGGCGCAAGCGCTCCTGTACATTCCTGAGAATGAACAATATTCCTGAGAGCTAATAAAAGGTGTGCTTCCCCTTATCTCCTATGAACTCTCAGTGAGTAGCTTCAGGGGATTGTTGACTTCCTTGTAGACTATGCCCCATCAACTGAAAGGTGCAAATCTCCTTTTACTCCCCTTTTCTGAGTGGTTATAAGTTTGAATAATATAGTATCAATGTAATCGTAAGCTTTGTGATTTGTATAACTTTTGTATAATGCATGATGTCTTAGGCCCTTTATTCTACAGCAAGCTTGATTGCCGCTTCTGCCTGGCCCTACTGATGAAAGCTGTGAGATAACTCTGAAACCTGGCACCAGGGAATCTGGACAGAAAAATGTCACTATTGATAAATGTGGCTGAAACTCAAGTTCTATACAATGCCCTGCTGGTCACAAGGCTAGTTAATATGTACCGACAACTCTGGACTATAAAAGTGAACTGTAAAAGCCTAGAGGGTGAGCAGAACCATTTTGAAAGACCTTGAGCCTGGCTCTGATCCCTGAATTCGAACTCAGGAACAAACTTCTTTCTACCAGTTCCCTGCCCCTTTGATTTATTGGTATCAAGAGGAGTAGCCGAGCATTACTTGGACCATAACAAAAAAGCTGCTGGTACCAACTAGCATTAGTCTCAAAGAAGAGGGATATTTACATGAGGTAGAAGGAATAGCACCCAGGTTGGGAGGGGAGATGCCTCTTGGACATCCAAGTCTCACAGTATGAGACACGAGGAGAACAATCAGTCACATGGGCAGTGGCTGCAGGAGATGTGTATTCACAGAGTTGAGCCAGGTTTTTGTTGAGAGAGCGGACGTCTTACTGGACGTATTTTTCAGTTTATTTGCTTACTAGCTTTTCTAGAGATGGATGTTTTCAGAATTAGATTTTATGTCTCTCCTCAAATCATCTTTTTTATATCTCCAATTTAAAGCACCTTTATTATGTCTGTTTTTCTCTGAAGTATGATCATCTTTAACATCCATTTACAAATGGTGTTAAAAGCAGTAGAAACTCAAGACAGAAGAAGCTGTTACATAAATGTATTGGCAGCAAGATATAATGCCATTTTCTTTTTTTTTTCAGTTTTAAAATTTGTATAAATTTAAGGACTACAAGTGTTGTTTTGTTACATGGATACATTGCAAAATGGTGAAATCTAGGCTTTTAGTGTAATCATCACCTGAATAATGTACATTGTACCCATTAAGTAATTTCTCATCCCAGTGCTTTGGGAGGCCGAGGTGAGTGGATTGCCTGAGCCCGCGGGTTTGAGACCCACCTT
>CAUYQG010163589.1:0-10692 GCA_963574415.1 Tarsius wallacei
TTGTTTGTTTATTTTATTTTATTTTATTATGTTATTGTGGGGTACAGTTAGGGGTTAGGCATACAAAAATATTTCGTTCAGGTACCCTTGTTGATAAGAGGTGTCTCCCCATCCCCAGATTTAATCGTTGTTTTTAATACCAGATAACCTTGCATCAAGTAGATATTGAATGAATGAATAATTTTCCTTTCAGATATTCCTGTTGACCAATTTTCTGTAATATTAAACACAACACAATATACTGTGTCTCTCTTTCACAGAAACACACACACACACACACACACTTATGCAGGTGTTTAAAAATTATTTTGGTTGATTTTCTTAGGCACATATTTTCTGTAACTTAACAGTTATAAAAGTGTTCACAAAATTATCAAATTATTTTCTAAAAGATCATGGCCTTTTAGACTCCTTGCACCAATGCATGTGCACCAATTTGGTTGTACCCTTGTCCACTGTGACTATATTGTTAACATTTGCTTTAGTAATTTTGGTTTTAGCCCATTGCTTTAGTTGCATTTATTTAATTGTGAGATATAGTCTTGATGATGATGACGATGATGTTTCCTCTTGTGAACTTGACTTAACTCACCAAGATTGTTTATTGGCATTTTGATGTTATTTCTTAACAATTTGTATGACATCCACATATTTAATCTTCGTCATGCTGACTGAAATATTTTTCTAATTTTAGAAGGGAATCATTTTAACAAATGACTCATAATTAAATAATATATATAGATATGATCCTAGTTAAATAATATATATATGATTTTCTCAACAATTGTAAAATGTAACATTTATAATCTACTGCATCATCTATTGAGTGAATTTAGCTCAACAATCATAATTATATTAATGATAACAAAAATTTATGGAGCACCTATGAGGTTTAAACCTCTTTCGTGTACTAAAACTCAGCTCTCACAACAACCCTCTGAGCTAAGTATTAAGATTAACCATGTCAAGGCTTCCAGTTAGTAAGTGAAAGTAGGTCATTAGATGCTGTGGATGCATAAGTACTTAAAGAGTAATTAGATGAACAATAATAATTAGACATACAATACAAAAGTCAATTTTTTTGGAGGAAAATGTTAAAAGGATTTTTACTGTTGCTAGTCAGTCTTTTGTATATGACAAAAAGAAACAGAACTTGAACCACAGGAATCCTATTATTTTCTCGTTAGGATGTAGTAGTCTTTGACCAAGCCCCACCCTTGCCCCGGTTTCAGCGTTTCACGCAGTAATAGCTGTTTCTCCAGCGTCTTCCTTTATTGATGCTTTACTTTACACTGCTGACGTTCAGTTGGCAGAGAAGTTAGATATACTCTAAATCAGGCTATGGAAAAAACTTTGAGGTCAGCCATCTACTATCTAAAATATTCTCACCAGGTTCATTATTCTTTGTTTATAAACAAAGCTTCAACATGCAGACTGCCCTCACTTAATAGTTCTCTTTCTCTGCTTATCTGGGATGGAAAGTACTGACCTCAGGAAGGACTGCCACTGAGCACTGAAAGAAAAAGAAAAAGATTTGGATCTCTGGATGTCACTGGGGATGAATGTGAAGTGCACATTTTTAACTAGGACTTTGGCAACATTGTCAGATAAGCAAACTACTTTAAAAAAAATAAAAAAAGCTCTTTAAAGCACAAACTACTCTACCTAGATAAAAATGACTTGACTTCTTTTTTTAAGTAGCGTTTGCCAAACACTGTAATCCAAAATTAGATATTTATAAAATATTTCTTTTATTTGAGACTGAAGTTCATGCTATTTTGTTTCTTTTCTGTGGCTGAGAACATGCTGGATACTTTTGCAGTGAATGGAATTAATTATTATTGATCAAGTACTGTTGGCATATTCTGAAAGGCACACAACTTAATCAAGGAGACACAGTTCTTGCCCTGGATACCTTTTATTATGTGTTCAGCAAAATGACAATACACTTTGTACTCAGTGCTGATAGTATTTTTACACTACAGTGCTGTGTAAGATTGTCATTTCATTTGGCTCACACCCATAGTTTCCTTTGCTGGACAATTGCTAGGTGGGACATATCAATATGTGAGAAGAGTACTGAATAGTAAAAAGACAGTGTCTGAGGTCCACAAAGGGAGATACTGGGTCACGAATGATGTAGCCAGGAGTGGGCGAGAAAAACATTAGTACAAGTAGGAAGGAAGCATCAAAGAGAATTTTGAGAAAAGAATAAGGTAGTTTTCTTACTGGACGATGAAGAAAGAAAAGTCCGAATCAGAGGTTATTTTTAATTTTTTTTACCTCTTGTCTATTTAATTGCTCCTGCCTACTATGTGAAATAGCTGCATCTAAGAGTGTTAAGCACTTTATACAATTCTCATCAGTTTTTAAAGTTTAATTTCTATGATGGATACTGAAAAAATATTTTGTTAATTTAATTGCTATTTCTTATCAAAATGATGTCTGCTTGGTTAACAAGTCAAAACAGTACCACAAGACCTGTAATCAAAACCTTCTCTAATGGACACTCCAAGAGATGGCAAAGAATAATTTTTAAAAGTTGCAAAATCATGACTCTTGTCCAGATATACAATGAACATATATCAAATATTGTATTTAATTCATTTAATTATGAAGGCAACCTTTATAAAGGAGAATCACAAAACCAGAAAAATGCACACATCAGGAATTATTTGCATTGTTATTAGTTTTCGAAAAATTACTTCTTTCTCTACAAAGTTGCAAAATAACTGAAAGACAATGAAAGGCAAGAGCCCTATAGAATGTTATAACCTAGGAATATATTCTCTGAACAACATGGAGTTCTTTACTGAAGTCACCTTATGGTATTTTTTGTCTATTCCAGTCTTTCACAATTTTTTTTCACAGAGACGACCATGTCCTGCCTTTGTAGATTTTCTAGTATTTATCTCAATATTTTAAAATAGCACACTTTAAACAGTTCTTCCATAATTGTTGAAGTTTAGATACTAGTTATTAATGTCTTTGCATAGAAAATGAAATTTTAACCGGGCTCGGTGGCTCAGCCTGTAATCCCGTGCCTTGGGAGGCTGAGGTGAGTGGATTTCCTGAGCCCGCGGGTTCGAGACCCGCCTGGGCAAACGAGACCTCATCTCTACAATAAATCAAAAAATTAGCCGGGCGTGGTAGCGCGCGCCTGTAGTTCCAGCTACTTGGAAGGCTGAGGCGGAAGGATCGCTGGAGCCCAGCAGGTCGAGGCTGTGGTGGCTGGGAGCGGCCACTGCACTCCAGTCTGGGTGACAGAGTGAGACTCCAACTCAAAAAAAAAAAAAAAAGAAAATGAAGTTTTAACTCTCATACATGACTCCTCACACAAGCTTTTCTTTGCCTGCACCAATTATCACCAAATTTCTTCCAAATAAGGCCTGATAGTTTTCTAGACACCTGCCATTCTGGCACTTCTCTTTGTAGAATGCATAGCAATTCTCTTTACCTCTGCTAGCCCCCCATTTTATGGATTCTGCGACTTCCTCTGTATTGATTTGCACCTTTGTTTTCATGGAGTCCATCCTCTATTTACTTCCCAGCAAAGGGTGAAGGGAAGATAAAATTTTGAGAACTTCTACCTCTGAAAACTGTAATCAGTCTACCCTTATACTTAATTGATAGTTTAACTAGATATAGTTGTCTAAGTGTCAAGATAATTTTCTTAAGAATTTTTAATGCAATCTTTCATTATGTTCTAGATCAGCTGTCCCCAACCCTTTCAGCATCAGGGACCAGTTTTGTGGAAGATAATTTTTCCACAGACAGGAGTGGGGGTGATGTGCAGTTCAATCTCACTACTAATGTTAATTTGTGTTTGCAGCTGCCTCCCGGCACTAGCATCACCACCTCATCTCCGCCTCAGATAATCAGGCGCTAGATTCTCATTGGGAGCATGAAACCTAGATCCCTCATATGCACCGTTCACAATAGTATTTGCACTTCTGTGAGAATCTAATGTGACCTCTGATTTGACAGCCCCAAGTGGTAATGCAAGCAATAGAGAGTAGCTATAAATACAGATGAAGCTTTGCTCACTAGCTGGCCACCCACCTCCTGCTGTGTGGTCAGGTTCTTAACTGGCCATGGACTGGTGATCCGTGGTCCAGGGGTTAAGAACCCCTTTTCTAGATTATAGTATAGTTGTCAGAACAACTGATTTCATTTTTATTCTCTGCCCTTCATATGACCTAATTTTTCTATCTAGAAGCTTCTAAAAATCTTCAATTGTTTTTGACATTTCACAATGTTAGTCTTGGAATGGGTCTTTTCCTCATTCAGTGTCTGAGCACATAGTGGGTTCTTTTATTCTAAAAATGCATGTTCTGTTCTAGGAAATAATATTTTACTATTTCTTTGGTTATTTTTATCTCTATATTTTTATTTCTTCTTACTCTTCTGAATTGCTATTATGTAGATATAGTACCTCATGCATAATGCTATTTTATATGTGTTCCTCAATTTTGAATTGCAGAATTTTATTGACTCTTTAAAATGTTGTTATGGAGTTGTTTTTTTTTTTAAAAGAGATGGGGTCTTGCTTTGTTGCCTAGTCTCAAGTGCAGTGCCACAATTCTGGCTTACTGTGCCCTCGAACTCCTGGACTCAAAGGATCCTGCTGCCCCAGGCTCCAGAGTAGCTGGGACTACAAGCACAGGCCACTTTGCCCAGCTTGTTATCATGATTCTAATCCAAGCATTTTCTTCCCTTTTTTTTCTGATTTTTCTATATTGCCCTCCTCTTTTTATTAATAACACAATAACATATCTACAAGATCATATTAGTTAAATATTGACTTTTTTCTTCTGTTGTTTACCTTATTTTTCATTCTTTGGTATTGGCTCTTTTCTTGTACCTCTTTCATGTTAGATACTTTCCTCAAATAGTTGGTGGCTCTAGGTTAAATTCCATACTGAGAACTAGAAATGAATGAAGGTTGTTAAGGTTATTTGGTGTCAGAGATGGTCTATTATTTTTTGAAACTCTGCCACCTTAGCACAGTGCTTGGTAAATGTTTGTCTCTAACATTAAGAAAAGTGTTCTCTCCGGAAGGAGGAAAAATAATAAAGAGAAAAAAAGAGCAAAAAACATACAGACTTACCTTAATTTCTTTCTTGTTAGAAAAGAACTTAAAACTGACTAAGATAAAATCTCTAAGCCCTGTCTGCTATGAATCCTGAAGATAACACTTTTAAAAACTATAAAATGAACAAAATGTTGTCTAGCATTCCTGGGCTCCCTTTGTGTCATTTTTCACGTTATGTGTGAGTCCTGTCACTGAACCCATTCTGTTTTGTGACACCCCTATGCCTTCTTCCCTCTTCTTGTCGAAACTCTGCTTCTTAAAAGAAATATATTAATTCTTTATACCTTTGTCAGATTAATTCTAATTTAAAATGTATTGCTTATTGTGGAAGTAAAGGCTTAGTTTTTATCTGAGCACTCTAAGACTTTTGATGAACTCATGAGATAAGATCTGATGAAATATGAGGCTTCTCAGGTCCCTGAAATTATCCCATATAATGTCACACCTACTCTACATCTGTGACACTAATGATGTGGAGACATAAACT
Organism: Tarsius wallacei; assembly: GCA_963574415.1. NCBI lineage: Eukaryota > Metazoa > Chordata > Mammalia > Primates > Tarsiidae > Tarsius > Tarsius wallacei. Next base: position 5,583 of record CAUYQG010163589.1, read on the forward strand.
TTCCAAGATCTCTGAGATGGGAAGGAATCATTACTGCCCATGCTGGTAATGTACCTCTGAAGAACTGGTCATTTAAAAAATCATTTTTAAAATGCATTTTTAATTTTTCTCTTTCACATTACATATTCATAGACTCCCTCTTTGCCAGAGGATCATTTCAGAAAATGAATTTAACAAAATTAACCCATAAAAGAGTAGAAATGAGCTGCTCCTGCCACGTATCATAGAAATACAAATGCCGAGTAGAATGGGTTCTTGGAAAAGGAAGCTAGCAAGGTGCTTCACCTATTCATAAATGGGCAGGGGAGAATAAAAATAATTAGATATAATCTTACAGGGGACTAATTAGGAGAATAAAAAGAAAACTGAACAGAATGTATTTGGTCTGAAGATAAAAAGCAAAAAATTTCAGGGAAACAGTGAAACTTCATGTCCTGAAAAATGTAAAATTATTCTGAATAGTATACTGAAGATTGTACAGTAATAATACTGCCTTGAAGATAAAATGAAACAAAATATGTTCACTCTTTTTCCTCTTATACTTGAAGCTTGAGATTATCTAAAAACTGAGTGCTTTTCCACAGTGGTCCTTCTAGCCTCATCTTTGTTCCATCATTGTGCTTCCAGACCATTCTCTTGGCATTCTATTTCCACCATGTGAAGAATGGGAAGTGAGACAGTGATTGGGGACTGGTCTGCTATAAGTGGATCTAAGGAAACCTAACTTGTTTGGTAGTTATCTTTGACCTCATGTAATTAGAATGGGAGAAACCTATCTTCTACATACAAGTTCTATCTGGTTTGCCCTTCATTTTATTGTGAATGCACAGCTGGGATTGTTAATATGCAATTTCAACCAAATGTTTGATGCTAATATGCAAATTCAAATAAATAAATGTCTATATAATATGCAATTTCAAACAAATAATTGCAAACAAATGCAATTGTTTGCAATTGTAGAGTGATGAAAGTATTTATTTTGTTGTTTTGGAGAAAGAAGTCTTGGAGGCTGGGCACAATGGCTCACACCTGTAATCCTAGCACTTTGAAAAGCTGAGGCAGAGGACTGTTTGAGTTCAGGAGTTTGAGACCAGCCTAGGCAACATGGCAGGACCTCATTCCTAAAAAAAAAAAAATCAAAAAAGGAAGAAAGGAAGGAAGGAAGGAAGGGGAGAGGGAAGAAGGGAAAGAAAGTCCTGAAGGAAGTATTATGAAAGTCATCATGAAGATATGTCAGTAGTATAATTATTAAATTATTAGCTATCAGATATATTATCATAATTTCACAGATCTAGAACTTGCCTTTTGGTCTCAAGTTGCTTCCTTTAAAAGTCTTGATTTTAGTGTCAAAGGTGGTTGAATCTTGTTCAGAAAACTTGTGCTGTTCTGTAAAATTTCTTTCTACTTTCTTTTTTTTTTTTTTTTGAGTTGGAGTCTCACTCTGTTGCCCAGACTGGAGTGCAGTGGCACGCCTCCGGCCACCGCAGTCTCAACCTGTTGGTCTCCAGCGATCCTTCCGCCTCAACCTTCCAAGTAGCCAGAACTACAGGAGCGCACTACCACACCCGGCTAGTTTTTTATTTATTGTACAGACAAGGTCTCACCACATTGCCCGGGTGGGTCTCGAACCCGCGGACTCAGGCAATCTATTCTCCTCGGCCTCCCAAAGTTCTGGGATTACAGGCTGAGCCACCGAGCCCGGCTACTTCCTCCTGCAAAGAGGAAGCTTTCTGGGTATCACTCTTCTCATGTTTTACATATTTCTGTTAGTTTTACTGTTTATCCATCCTTTTGGGTGGGATATCATGTAGCAGAGTTAGTAGACTGAGAGGGTAGTTTTGCTGGCTGCTACTGACTTATCATCAGGTAGCATTTCAGTTGAATTTTGTTAGAAATCAGTGCAGTTCCAAATATTTTACTGAGGATCGATTCACTTGCACTCAAATTCCACCAGGATCAAGAACTTTCTCTATACTCGATAAGGCCACTCCTGCCATACCACAAACCAGGAGACTCCTAATCATAATGAAGATGCTTGAATGAACAAATCGCAGCTTTATGAATCCCAGCTTTATGAATACTATTCCAGGAGTCATGGCCTCATTTATCAATGAGAAAGAGATAAGAATAAACCAGGATCCCAATACTGGAGAGCTCAGAAAATATTCATTGAGGAAATGGCAAGAGATAGCTTTTGGGATATAATAAAACATTTGCCAGGCAGAAAATATAGACTAGTGTGAGGAAAAGGAAATAGTGTGAGAAAAGCTGGGAGTTATGAAACAGTGTGGCACATTGAGGGAAATGGAAGCAGTCTGATGAGGTTGGAAAGCAGAGGGGACGAGACAGTGGCAAGAAAAGAGGCCAGGAAACTAAATGAAGGCCAGATCATGCAGTTCTCATAAGATGGGCTTCTGATATATTAAAACAGTTAAATTCTTCCAATGGACAAGCAGATATATGTGTGTATGTGCATTGGTGTGTGTGTGTGTTTGTGTGTGTGTACGTGAACCTACAGGTCATATTTGGCAGGTTTTTGAATTGCCTCGCAAGGGGAGGTCTTGTGATTCATGGTGACATCCTATCCCTGAAATAAGGAATCTTATCCTGAGTTCCTCAAATTGTTGACATTCTGATAAGGTATGGCCTTCTGACATTAAAAGGGACCCTGATTTGTTTCTGAATTGACATTTTAGCCCGCATGTTGTAATCTGAAGCCAAATTATAACCTCTCTATTACTGTACCATCCAATGAAAAGGAAAACTCCACTATGAGGAGTCTCCCTCCCTTCTAAACTTTCTTGTAAAAGCCCTCCAATTTGTAACAGACTCTGGAACACTCCCAACTCTGTGGGTGTATCTTTCTAGGTTGATCCTCAGATTGGGCTTTCAATGAAACTTTATTGAGTCATTTCTGCCTCAACAGCCTTAACTTTAGTTGGCATATATAAAATCACATATATAATTTGTATATAATATTAATATAGTAATATAGTATTTATCTTGTTTAGACAATAAATTGAAATATATTTTAATTTTCGATTGCATTACATATTAGGTGTGCCATACATTTTGTTAAATCAGGGGTCTCTGACCCCTGGGCCACAGACCAGTACTAGTCTGTGGCCCGTTAGGAACTGGGCCGCACAGCAGGAGGTGAACAGTGGGCAAATGATAGAAACTTTATCCATATTTACAGTTGCTTCCCATCGCTAGCATTACCTCCCAAGCTCCACTTTCTGTCAGATCAGCGGCTGCATTCGCTTCTCATGGGAGTGTGAACATTATCTCATGGGCATGAACTGTGCGTGCAAGGGATCTAGATTGCACACTTTTTATGAGACCCTAATGCCTGGTGATCTGAGGTGAAGCTGAGGTGGTAATGCTAGTGCTGGAGAGAAACTGTAAATACAGATTAACATTAGCAGTGAGGTTTGACTGCACAGAGATCATAATAAATCAATTGCTTGCAGACCCATATCAAAACACTATCAGTGAGTGGCAAGTGAGTTTATGTACTTCAATTGTACAGATGCATCTGGTGGCAGGCTTTAAGTCAGAATCTGGCACTTATTTTAGTCTATGCATGGCCTGCTCATTATTTTATTTACCACTTCTGTCCCTGCCTTTTTTTTTAATGGTGAGTATAATTATTTCATTAGCTATTACAATGTAATAGTAACAGAAATAAAGTACATGATAAATGTTATGCTTTTGAATCATCCCAAAACCACCAGCCCCTACCCAGGTCCATGGAAAAATTGTCTTCCACAAAACTGATCCCTGATGCAAAAAAGTTGGGAACTCCTGTGTTAAATAGTTTTAATATCACCTGTGCTTAGCCATACCAGGAATAGGGTGACTAAGCCTCCACCATGCCGGGTTTTTTTCTTTTAAACACAGTAGTAGATGTACACGGGTCACTATTTGAATCTTTTTAAGAAGGGTTTGTAAGAAAAGCAATAATTTCCCACAGTACATTTTCTAAATACCAGTGTCCCTTCTCATCTCTGACCTGCTTCCTTAGGATAAGCACATCTAACTTTTTCTGTTGTTAATTGAGAGAATACTCAGACAGAAAGAAGAATTTTTGCAAGGCTGTTAAAATACATAAAATTATGTCAGGTCTATATTTCAAATAACTAAAATCCCTCACTATATTGTCTGAATAAATATTTACAACATGGAATTATGCATGCAAAACTATCGATTTTAGATTAATGTGCTCATGTTGATAAAAATTTAGGGCCAGTGAAAACTAATATGTGGCCGAATTTTCAGAGCAAACTAACATTTATTGAAGGTTTATGCATGCCAGAGACAACATGAGGCATTTTATATTTGATATCTTATTTAGTATTTGTAATTATGACATGAACAACATTTTACAAGCACACTTAAACATCATAAAATCAGTTCATTGTGCAGTAAGTCATTACTGGATTGTTGGTCTGTCACTTGATTTCTTAGAATTGCTCCATCTTCCAATCCTGTCTGTGTGGTCAAAGGATATATGCACAATTGACTGATCTAATTCTTCTTCCCAGACACTAGTCCCCTTCCAGGACCAGAGCTCTGCACTGTGGGGCTCCTGCCAGGCTTGCTTGCTCAGAACTGGACTCTGTCCCACATCTTTCAACAAATAAAAGTCTGCTATTTTCTGCCGATTTCCTAACATTATTGTCTCCTCCTTTGAATTGTCATCTCCTCCTTTGAATTATTCCCTGGGATGGCTTTTGACACTCTCTGTTCACCAGATCTTAGTATTCATGATGGCAAAAAAAAAAAAAACCTCACCAGAAGATGCTCATATCATCCAGTTACTTTCTCTGGGACTAACCTCTGTAGTAGGGTTCCTTTCTTTGGACTGGTCTCATATCCTTTGCTCAATTTTAGCTTCTCCCCACATCCCATCAGCCTGACCTATGAAGATGCTTTATATTCAAACTCACCCACGTCTCATCAAGCAGAAACCCATTTTTCAGATGCTAAAGGTATGGTTTTATTTATTTCTCACAATGAATGATCATTTTTATTGCTAGTAACTTCATTTCAAAAGTTGTTGACTTTTCATTTACTTTTGAAATGCCTTCAGTTTTGTTTTTTTTTT
>CAUYQG010163590.1:0-16562 GCA_963574415.1 Tarsius wallacei
CGCCTCAGCCTTCCAAGTAGCTGGAACTACAGGTGTGCACTACTACGCCCGGCTGATTTTTGATTTATTGTGGAGATGAGGTCTCGCTTGCCCAGGCGGGTCTCGAACCCGCGGACTCAGGCAATCCACTCACCTCAGCCTCCCAAAGGTGCGGGATTACAGGCTGAGCCACCGAGCCCAGCTTGTCCCATCTTAAATGACTGAGAACTTTTGGAAAAAAAAACTCTAAAATTATTGATTTTTTCAAGAGTTGACTGTGGTAAGGATTCTGGCCATCAAGTGGAATCAAAGCTCCAGATGGATATTCTGTTAAGATAGAAAAATAAAGCAAATTATATTTTTATACTCTTGCCTTTTTTTCTGTGGTTTTTATACCTGCTACAATTGTATAATAGGAGTTTATTAAGTATTTTTTAAATAAATAAAGTAGTTAAATAATAACGTGCCAGAATATTAGGTAAAATCATGGGCTTAAATAATGGTTTACCACTCTTTGACCTGCAATAGAATAAAGTTAATTAACAAAGGAGAAATGTGAAAATTTTTGCTGGAGGGACAGAAATTAATATTATACAAGTATATAAAAACCTTGTAATAAGCAAAAAAAAAAAAAAAAAGGTTTTTGAATCTCTAAGGAGAAGAGCTCATCTAACAGTGAGAAAATTAGAATAATTCTAGGCATAGAATGTCTCTTAGTGACTTATTAAGCATTTCCTCTTGATTTAAAAGATCAGCCAAATGCTAAAGTTCTTAATGAAACTTGGCCCACTTTCCTAAAATTACTAACAATTGATAGCCACTAGATAAATAACAATATAGATATAAAACAGCATTAAAATAAGAGCTAAAAATTCACAAAATTGAGACAAATTATAAACATTTTCAGATATTAGTATCTCTGAACTGAAATAACAAATTGTGTTATTAACCCACAGGGACAGAAAAAAATAATATAAATAAGTAAAATATGTGAGACCACAAGAAGATATACTTGTAGTGCTGGTCTTCACAGATATGAGTCCTTAGAAATAAGTCATCAAGACTGAAACTGAAAAACTAAACAACTTTTAGGGTTTTAAACCTTGACTTTAGGACTTGAAAATAACTTAAGTATTGGAACAGGGCTTTTATCCAATCTAAGCTGAGTGTAAATGGTCATGTCTACTACTAACTCTTATACCTATTAAGATGAACAAATGAGATAAATCTAATTTCTTCTAATCTAATTCGAGCAAATTGTATTCCTTCTTTAATTGCAATATATCATTATCTATAGAATAGCTAAGAAATTTTGCTTTTACTACTGATGAGAATTATAAAGATCAAATGTAACACACACACACAAACACACACAAGATGTAGAGAGTTGTTATAAAGATCAAATTGAGTGTATTATGTGCAATATATCATTGCAATATTCTCCTTAATATGTCTTATATATCCCTTTCACCTTGTTATTATAGTAATATATACAGTACTACAATACTAGTCAAATATTATTATAATGTTATGAATATTATAATTATTATAGTAACCATGTGATATAGAACTATATGTGACATATTAAGGAGAATATTAAAAGGATTACTTATCAAAATTCCTGATAAGCTGTTATTAAGTTATGTCTGTCTAGTATCATATTTGCCTTTGTAGAACATAAAATTTTGGGGGAAATAATATAGTGTAGTTTAGAAATACTTGAGTTTAATAGACACATCTTCAGATACAGACTTTAAAAAGTTAATTTTAAGCTCAAATGGCTCTGTGTCCCTTTTATTCCCTTTGTCTCTTTTTCTTAATAACTCTTTAAAAGTGGATTTATGAAAAGTTTTTTAACAAAAAATTTTAACTATTCTTGCCAAACAGAAAGCTGGTTATTATTTGTTATTTTAATGTGTGTAACCAACACTCTCTTATAAAAGTTTGTAGATCAAGTCCATCTATTATTCTCTATAAGTCCATAAAATACAGACATTTTCATGTTCAGAAACATTATCCAAACAGAATACTAGAACTTTGTAGTTAAATATACTGTTTTTGACAACATGAGCCCATCACTCAAACTTTTGAGTTCTATTGATCTCAAACTGAGTAAAGATTTTGTTAAGAGGGCAATACTGGCCTGTGTTTCAACCTTGACCCATAAAACTGAAAACACTATGAAAAACATACATACTTTTCAATTCTTGCTCATTTGTGGTTAAAAAAAAAAAAAAAGGTGAAAATGAGGTTGACCTTTTAGAGGTAAACAAGTCACCCTCAACTAAGTGTCTGGCTGGGTAAGCAAATTTAGGGCAAAGTCTATAAAATTGACCATACTACATTTATAGAAAAAACAGTGAGTCTTATTTAGTATTCAAAACTAAGTTTTATACCTTTGAACAGTCTTTATCTAGGTCCTTCATTGGGGTTATGGGGTGCTTTATTAGATACCATGTACTTAGTAATTTGTTTTCCTTTTTCTACGGGGTATATGCATGTGTTTCTATGTGTGATAGTGTGTGTGTGTCTGTGTTTCTTAGCTGAGAAGCTCAAGGAGGAAGATATTCTTGAAAGAATTTAGATATCAAAGCTAAAAACATGAAATCCAATCAAATTTGAATTTTTATATTCAATTAATACCTTTCAAAAGAGTAAACATTTGTATTCAGAAGCCAATTATCCAATGTCTCTTTTCAAAATACCATATTGCCATATTTCCACATTATAGTTTTTGACTTAATATCTTGTTTAGGCTAAAAGAGCAAATTAGATTATCTTTATAGAAGCTGAATTTATATATTCAAGGGCTGTGTTATGACTGTTATATATCTTGAAAATTAAATGAGTCTTGGCCTGACCATTTAAGAAAGTTATCACTGAATGGGTTCTCCTCTCCCCATTGGTTGTTGTTGGAGACTTTGTCAAAGATGAGTTGGTTGAGAAATGGAGGTTTTGCTTCCAGAATTTCTATCCTGATCCATTGGTCTATATGCCTGTGCTTGTACCCAATACCAGGCTGTTTTGATTACTGTAACCTTATAATAAAGTTTGAAGTCTGGAAGTGTGATACCTCCTGCTTTGTTTCTTTTGCTAAGGATTGTTTTGGCTATTCGTGGTCGTTTATGTTTCCATATGAATTTCTGTTGTATTTCCAGGTCTGAGAAGAATGATGTTGGTAACTTAACAGGTATTGCGTTTAATCTGAGATTGCCTTTGGTAGGATGAACATCTTAACAATGTTGATTCTTTCTATTCATGAGCATGGGATATTTTTCCATTTGTATGTGTCTTCTTGGATTTCTTTGAGCAATGTTTTGTAGGTCTCATTGTAAAGGTCTTTCACTTCTCTGGTTAGGAAGATGCCAGGGTATTTCGGTTTGTTTGTTTGTTTGTTAGTTTTTTGTGGCTATTGTGAAAGGGATTGTGCTTTTTATTTGGTTCTCTGCCTGCTTGTTGTTGGTGTATAGAAATGCAACAGTCTTTTGCACATTTATTTTGTACCCCGAGACTTTGCCAAAGTCCTTTATCAGTGCAAGCAGGCTTTTGATAGATTCTTTTGAATTTTCGACGTATAGGATCATAAAATCAGCAAAGATGATTAACTTGACTTCCTCTTTTCCTATTTGGATATCCCCGATCTCCTTCTCTTGTAGAATTACCCTAGCTAGGACTTCCAACACAATGTTGAACAAGAGGGGTGAGAGTGGGCAGTCTTGTCTTGTTCCAGTTTTCAGGGAAAATGTTTCCAGTTTCTGTCCATTTAGCAATATGTTAGCTGTGGGTTTATCGTAGATGACACTTACCATTTGGAAGTATGTTCCTTCCATACCTAGGTGTTTGAGGGTTTTTATCAAGAAGGGATGCTGGATTTTATCAAAAGGTTTTTCTGCATCTAAAGAGATAATCATGTGGTTCTTGTTTTTACATCTGTTGATGTATTTAATTACATTTATGGTCTTGCGAATGTTGAATCAGTCCTGCATCCTGGGGATGAAGCCTAGTTGGTCATGGTGGATGATTTTTGAGGTGTGTTTTTGGATTCGATTTGCTAGAATCTTGTTGAGGATTTTTGCATATATGTATTGGTTTCCACTAGCAGTTTGTTTTTCATATTTCTTTATATCTCTGTGCGTGGTCTCTTGTAAAATAATTTCCTCGTGACCTGTCATTTGATACTAAAGATGGCCACTTTAAACCAAGATTCAATGACTGCTTTTCCTATGATAGTTTTTAAAATGTAGATATAAATTTCCTAGAACACTCTAAAGTGCATATTTTGAGTATTGCATGCAGCATTGCTGATACTCCAGATACTAAGAATGTGTCAGTTACTTTGAGTTTGCAGGTGAAATTACAGTTAGAAAAAGGCTTTTGGATTGGCAGTAGTAAGAAACTGCCAGGGGAAGCGGGGGGTGGGGAGGTGGGATACACCTCATTAACAAGAGTACCTGCATAATGAACATTTGTATACCTAACCCTGAATTGTACCCCACATCTTTAAAATTAAAAAAAAAAAGAAAGTCATCACATCAATGTAAAATTGAGGTAACATTGTACATCTGGTCTTGAATTTAGTACTTAAACTTAGTCACCCATTTACATTCCTCTTTCTTGAAAAAAATAAAGTTGTTAATTTTATTTGGATAAAGATATTTTGTGAGGCTTTTGAGTCAAATATGTTGAATTTAAATTCTTTCTCTGTCACATATATCTGGGTTAGCTGCTTAATTTAATATCTTTAGTCTCAATTTTCTGTGTATAAAAACAAGAATGTGCACACAACACTTCCTAGAAATTTCAATGTTAAATTTTCTGAAGAACAAAACATTTTTCTAATGTAGTTATTGGGAAATAAGCTGACATGAACACATTCATTGACAGAATCTCACCTAACTGATGTGAGACTACTTGTAATCTTTACCTATGCCACTTGCTGTTAATATACAGACATTTCACAGCAGATGCAGTGACGTTGTTAGGTGGTTCATCTCAATGTTCTGCTGGGTGTGTTACATAATATATGTTATAGACTCCTCTATTACATTTCTAAAATCACCCAAACTCTCAATCCCGAGACACATCTGGCTCTGATTTTTAGATACTGTGGCTCTGTAGTGCTTTCCTTGTCGATATTCTTATGAGAATTACATGTTATCAGAGTTAAGTGCCTACCAAGCTCTCATAATATCCTGAGACAGGGTATTGTTGAGGCCCTAGGGAGAGAGGGTTCAGAATTCCAGGTTTCTAGTTGCTGGCAGAACATATCAGATATCCTGACTGGTAATCGTCTACCTAAGTGGTCTTCCGCATCAACTGCAAGTTTTTCCAATTAATTCTCCATACCATAGCTAAAATTATCCTTTAAGACAAAGTTGATATTCACTTACAGGCTTAAAATCCTTCAAAGGGCTTTTTACTGATCTTAGAGTAAACACAAAAACCCTCATTATGAGTTACAATGACAATGCAACCCTCCTCCCTACTCATTCAATGTTAGCCCTCCAGTATCTCTTAACTGTCTTAATCCCTTCAATCATTTGTCTTGGTACAGGTTGTTCCGTCAAATTTGAAAGGCTGTTATCATACACCTCCACTCAGTTAATCTCTACACATTCTTCAAATTTAGTTTACTACCAAGGCAAGCCCTCTGACATTCTTCTAACTCAGTCAAAGCCCCCATCAAAAACTCTCATGATAGCGCTATCCTTCACAGCTCTTTTAACAGTCGCAATTTTACATTTGTGTGAATAGTTTATTAATTTTTATTTCCTCTAGTAAACTATGATGTCCTTGAATTTAGGTACAATGTCTTTTCTTATTGCCGCTATTATTCAACATGTGCCTTTATTCTTTTTTATCCATGTCTTGAATAAGTAAGATTATTTGTTTCGATACATGTATTTAGCTCTATGTTTTTTCTTGTTAATCAATTTTGAATTTATATTTGACACATAAAAACGATGCATATTTATGTGGTACAGTGTGATGTTTCAATGCCTGTATAAATTGTACAATGATCAAATCAGGGTAATTACTATATTCATCATTTTAAGCATTCATCATTTCTTTTTGGTGATAACATTCACAATCTTTCTCCTATATCTTGAAATATACATTATATTGTTTTTGCTGTAATCACCCTACTGTGTAATAGATCACCAGAACTTATTCTTTTTGTCTAGTTGTAACTTTGTACCCTTTGACCAACCTCTCTCCATGCCCCCATCCTCCCTACCTTTCCCAGACTCTGACAACCACTATGCTACATTCTACTTCTATGAAATCAACTTCTTTGGATTCCACATATGAGTGAAATCAAGCTGTGTTTGTCTCTCTGTGACTGGCTTATTTCACTTAACATAATGTTTTCCAGATTCATCCATGTTGCCACAAATGACAGAATTTCTTTCTGTTTTATGGCTGAATAGTATTTCATTGTATATGCTGTATTTTCTTTATCTCTCTGTAGATAGGCATTTCGGGTGATTTCATATTTGGGCTATTATGAATAGTGGTGCAATAAACATGGGAGTGCAGATATCTCTTTTACATACTGATTTCATTTCCCTTGGATATATACCCAGTAACAAGATTGCTAGATCAATATTATATGGAGCAATATAGTAGTTTTATTTTTAAGTTTTTGAGCAATAAAAAATCTATATTGTTTTCCCTAATAGCTATACCAATTTGCATTCCCACCAACAGTGCATAAGAATTCTCTTCCCCAATTGTTGTTATTTTTTGTCTTTTATAGTCATTTTGACTGGAATGGGGTGATCTTTCTTTGTGGTTTGACTTGCATTTCCCTGAAGTATGAGCAGTGTTTTTATATACCTGTTGGTCATTTGTTTTTTATTTTGAGAAATGTCTATTTGGGTCTTTTGCTTATTTTTAATTTATTTTTTTTGTTATTCAGTTGTTTGAGTTGTTTGAGTTTCTCATATATTCTGGATATTGCCTCCTTGTCAGCTACCTAAATTATGATAACTTCTTTCATTCTGTAGGTTGTATCTTCACTCTATTTGTTGTTTCCTTTGCTGTGCGGAACCTTTTCAGTTTGCTGCAATCCTACTTGTCTGTTTTTACTTTTGTTGCTTATGCTTTTGAAGTCTTATTCAAAAAAATCCCTGCACAGTCCAATTCATGAAGTGCTTCTCCCATGTTTAGTTTTTTGTTTTAATACTATTTGTCATCTTATATTTTGCATATAATGAGCTTCATTCTCACCTCTCTGGGAAGAGAGTGACTCTTTACAACCTCCAAGCCAGCACTAGAAGCTATGCTTGTGTTACCTTGAAGCTGTGAAGCATCTAACTGACCTCTCACTAAAGGGTCAGAGAAAAGGAAAAACTGTGTGCTTACCAGTACAGTTTTCCTCGGAATTCCAGATCAAATAGTAATATTGTTTGTTCAGTTAGATTCTTCAAAACTCCCTCTGATAATTTTTTGAGAAAGGTACAACATAGTTCAAAATATGAGAATAATTCAGTCACTCTAGATATGAACTTTTACATTGCTTTTGTCCATGTACTTAATTTCTGTAACTTAAAAGCAATAATCTAACAAGTTTGAGAGTTAGGCAAGATAAACCTTAAGGATTTAAACAATCCCCAAATTCCCTAAGGCTTATTTGAAGGAGGGGCTCAGTCAAGAGGCAGGGGCTTAGAGTTTCCCAGAACCTATACCAAAATATAAATCAAGAAGCACTGTTTGGGAATGTACTGTGTACTCAGCACTGTACTTGTATGGCTGGGAAGATTTATAAGTTTCTAAATAAATTTCATATGTGCCTTTCAATTTCTTACACCAAAATTGAGCATTTAATACAAAAGAACAAAAAATAGTTATTAAATAGTAAATGTAAATATTCTGTTGAGAATAAAAAAATGAATGAGTGAATAGAGTGGAAAAAAACATTTCCTTATTGGCTCTTCAGTTTATATGTTGTATGCTAGTTGAGAAAAATCCTCAGCATAGCAAACTGCAAGTGGACCGGATACCTGCAGCCTTAGCTACGAAGCAGCCTTAGAAACTTAGCTACTGAGGACAAAACCTAGATGTATTTTAGAATCCCGTTGTCACCTAACAAGAAAAGTAGCTAAGCCTGAATTTGTAACCATTTTGTTATAGATATCAAGCCTAAGCTTATTCAACTAGCTTGCTTGATATTTTCCTTGGTTCTTTGTTTAAACTTTAGTGACCTGATATAATTAAAGCCTTGAATTCCCAAATAATTTCTTCTTGCTATCCTGTTCCACTCTTTCCTGGTTTGAAATCTTCCCAAGAATGATTGTCCTAAGCTGAATGGGTTCCTACCTGTTGTAAGACAATCTTCCATTGGATTGTCCTTCATTGGTCCCTCAACATTTTTGTAGAGGCAGAGATTTGGTGAGGAAATAGTGGCCTTTGTTCTAGACTATTTTTTCAAGAATATCTGTGAAACTCACATACTTCGATGACAGAGATAGTGTTCTCCATTAGTACCAGGTAAAGGCTTTTTTATTGTCCAGTATAACAATGAAAACATATCACGCTGAGAAAAAGGTAAGCAGATTCACTGACAGCCCATCATAAAAGATTCAGATTCCCTAAACTTGGATCTTTATGACCTCAGCTGTGACACAAACCCACAGAGTGTCTAGTGTCTTTTTGGATTGCCCTCATCAACCCCGCAGGACAGGGAAATCGATGCTAACTTGAAACTAAAGCTGCCTGCGGTGCTGTGAGTAATATAGCCCTTTGTCTTTGACCTAGGAATCATGTATTTTCCGCTTGCACTTATGAAACTGGTAGGCTAGCATGTCAGCTTGCACATAGGGTAAAATCACAGATTCCTCACAGAATTTGACACTGGTAGGAACAACCTGTTTCCTAAAGGCCTCTTTACCCACTCCTTGCCGACATCTTGTAATTAACAGTCTTGGAGGTCAAGGTATCTTGGATCAGACCACTACACCTATTCCCCTAGAGATTTGTGATTTGTCCAAGGCCCATCCCTGAGGCAGTCCCTCTTGCTGATCTATTTTGTTACCTAGCTTCTACCTTTCCATTTTCAGCTACAATCAGATTAATCACTTTCTCTCTGCTGGTTGGCAATTTAAATTAAAATGATGTTACATTATGCATATCCCCACCTAGCTTAAATAATGGTCAAAACAGTGTGCTAAAATGCCCTCAAACATTCTGTTCTAGACCGGAAGAGAGAGAATAGCTGTTTTTCTAGTTAGGTGTATTGCCTAGTATAGGGATAGCACAGTGAATGCTAAAAATATTTTTTAAATAAATGAATAGGAGAAAGAATGAATAGTTTAAATCACCAGCAACCTTAATCATGTTAAAAAAAATAGAACATGAAATCTATCTTTACATTTTTAAGTGTGCAGTGCAATATTATTGATTCATATTTTGTTGTGCAGCAGATCTCTAGAACTTTCTCATTTTGCATGACTGAAACTAAATCCACTGAGCAGCAACACTCCATTTCTCTCTTTTCCCAACCCCTGGCAACTGCTATTCTACTTTTTGCTTCTATGAATTTGACTATGTTAGATACCTTATAAATGCAGGAGCATGCAGTTTTGGCCTTCTGAGACTGATTTACTTTACTTAGCATGATGTCCTCAGAGTTCATTCATATTGTAGCATAAGACAGGATCTTCTTCTTTTTAAAGACTAAATAATATGTATTGTGTATATAGGACATGTTCTTTATCCACTCTATTGATGGACATTTAGATTTCCTCCATCTCTGTGGCTACTGTGAATATTGCTGCAATGAAAATGAGCGTAAAAATACCTCTTTGAGATATTGTTTTCAATTATTTTGGATATATACCCAGAAGTGGAATGGTTAAATCATATGGTAGTTTTAATAGTTACATTTTAAGTGAACAACAAATATATTTTCAATTTAGTTAATTAGCAAGTTAATGTTCTTATTTCCAGATTTCTTATGAACAGTTTTTGAACATGTGAACTCCCATGAATTCTTGTTATAATTAAAGACAGCATGACTAGGTCTTTTTTTGAGAGATCCATTCTATTCCTGCAGAGAGAACCAGCTGTGCAGCTCCAATAAGGAGACTTTACATTTTTTCCTCTGTATCAAATTCTTCCAGTTGCAAAGTACTCAGCTAGTTTGAGACCTCTTGACCCTTTGAAAGTCTTTTACCTACTCTTTTTACCTGAACCATTTTTTCCATGCTAAAGCACCTTCTCATATAGTGAAATAGAAAACCATCTCTAAAACTCCTTCATCTTTCCCTGAAACTAGACTACAGATTTGCCATGAGCCAATAGAAAAGATGATAACTTGTGGCAGGATCCTAGCATCTGTTACAATTGGATTGAATTAAAGAATCAACATCATTGATCCATATCATTTCTGTATCCAAAATTAATCCCTGCTCTTTCCTGCAATAAGTGTACGTGTTTGCTATGTCTACTTACTATGTCCACAAGTCTTTTCAAACTTTGCACATATTTATATGATAGCTATTTCACTGATTATTAGAATTAGAAATGTTGAGTGACCCTTAGGGAGGGCAATAGCAAAGCTATCTGTGCCTTCCTCATCCTGTTGAATGACAACATTCCTTTATCTTTCTTTTACTTAATTCATTTTTGCCCCTCATTTCCAAGAATTTATAGTGTCACTGAATTTTTTCCATGAGATTTCAAACATCCTGATTTGAAAATTCTATTTTAAAAAACAGCAGCTTTTGTTAGGGAGAAGACTTGCATTATGTTGTGCAAGAGAGTCTCCTTAAGTACCTGAAGAAGCACAAATCATCACACAAGACAACTTACTTGCCAAGTCTCTTAGGCAATTAGGGGAATCAAGACATGTGTATTTCTGAATGCCAGAATGATGGGTTCACTACCTCTATCACTAGGGTGGATAAGGTCACTGATAATTATACACTCTATTCATGGCTCATTTTTATTGGACCTCATAAGCATATCTGGTAACTATTATGCCCCTATCAGTCATTCTTGTTCTCTTTATTTTTCCTGGAGTTATCACATCTGCCACAATATTAATGTGCCTAAAGCGTAACTGGCAATGAGTGCCATGATGCATTTGATGTTTGAGAAATAATGAAATGTCACTTCCATTATAGAAAAATGTGGCATTTAATGGAGCTGTGCAGAGTTATTTGCATTACTATTCCACTGTAATGATGTTGCTTGCAGTCACAGCTGACAAAAATATCACTGAATGTTAATTCAGATGAACTTTAAAGGTAGCCACATGGGGACTGACCTAAAATGAAAGCTTCTGGTCTTTGCCTTGAAAAGATTCTACCCTTAAGGGTATCATCAGAGTTTGTCTTAACCTCTTGGGTTCAAAGTTGAAAGGTGTGTAAGAAGTAGACAGCGAAGGACCATGGGGCACATATGCACATATGCTTACGGAGCTAATGATTTGCATTAAACTGAAGATATGATCATGACCTTCTTAGTGAGTACAAGTCTATGCAATAAGAGTACTAACTGAGGTGCTAATTAGACTAATTTATAGAATGCAATCGCAGAGTCTGGGCTTTGTTTACAACCCCCACAAGCATATGTGCTAGCACCTAACTTTAAATATAAAAGGAACAAGGTTGAGGAGTGATGTCAGCAAGATGGCAGAGTAGAATATACCAGTCTTTGTTCTGCCTCAGAAAACAATCAGACAGCCACCCATAAATGCAAATCGCTCTGGGAGGGCTCGGAGCACCATTAAGAACCTGCAGCAATACAGCAGAGTGAAAAATAAATAACCACCCAGAAAGGATAGAAAAAACATTTTTATTTTGTCTTCATCATTCCATCTTCCAGACTAGCACAGCTCAGTGATGAGGTGAAACTCACCACGAATTCCTGCACCACGAATTCTCCTCCAGGGGAAAATGAGAGCAGGTGAGTGACCAGCTTCCCCAGATCTTTGATACACTGCCCATAGTACAGGCTTTGGTTTCACCCCACCCAGATTGCTGGGGAGAGCTGCATAGCTAAGATGCCTAGAGATGGCTAGAAATTGTATCAGCCATGTAGGAGGTGCAAGATGCTACTGAGTTTGTGTGTCCACTCCCACTACCCTATCTTCTGCAACCACATGCATGCCTGAACACTGGCACCACGCGTGTTCTGTGCATGCCCATGGTCCAGATTCTGGCTATTCCTCAAGCTCCTATACCACAGAAACTGGGACACATCAGTGTCACCAGTGCAGTGGCCATTCTTACCTCCTAAACCCCAGAGCCATGATCAATCCTCAGACACCTGTGCTCCATAAGCCTGCACTGCTGCCACTCTGTGAGTGACTGCACTTGCATACCACCACAGCAGACATACTGGACCCCCAACATTGGCCCACTCACCTTCCTTACACACAATGGAATATAGGGATGAACTTTGAGAACATTATGCTAAGTGAATGAGCCAGATGTAGAAAAACAACTACTACATAATCTTATTTATGTGTGGAATCTATAAATGTCAAACTCATAGAAATAAAAACTAGAGTGGTAGTTACCAAGGTCTGGGAGTTTAGGGGTGGATATGTGGAGATGTTGTCCAAGGAGTACAAAGTCTTATTTACGTTAAGATAAATAAGTTCTGGAAATCGAACATACAATATTAAACTATGTGACTATAGTTACCAATATTGTATTGTATACTAAAATTTGCAAAGAGGGCAAATCTTAAGCTCTTACTGTATACCTGAGGTGATGAATGTGTTATAATTAGTTTGTGATAAATACTTCACAATGTATACATAAATCAAATCATCAAAATATTTACCACAACGAATCTGCCCCATAAATATCTGCCACAATGCAGTAGAATTGATACCTCAAATCCAAGAGTTATTTCTTATATGCTCCTTTCTTCCAAAACCTATTGTTTTCTTTCCTATTACTCTCTGAGATTTTTGCCTTACATTTTAGTGATAGATTTTCTTCATAAAAGGCAGATTAAATTCATGCATAATTTCTGTTGCTTTTTGAAACCATTTCAGAATAGTTACAAATAAACTTTAAAATGTAATAACATGATGTAAAAAGAACAATTTTTGAAGACACAGAGATGAATGAGTGATAAATGACTTAGAAGAATGGAGAAAGTTTTCTGCTACAAAAAAGAAGATGACAAAAAGAAATAAGCCAATTTTCAGCTCTCCAAAAACTCATAAATTGGAGGCAGTGATTGCCTGAAAATGGGGAAACTAGTATGAGTAGACAAGGGGAGAATTGGCTGAATTTTTACAAATTCAATAAGAAAGTAATCAGAGACACAGATCCTACAAAAAACACTACAGAGATGGTCATCTATTCTGCAACCCAACAGAAAAAGGATCTTTAGTTCAGAACAATTATAAAGTTAAAACACTAGGCTCAAATTAATGTACTGTGATGAAAAGAGGGAAATCACATGGAAGTGCAAAATTTGAATAGTGATACTGCTATCTCCATTTCTGTACTGTCTCCACAACATTTGCCACTAGGCTTTAACCCCACAGGGAGAAAACTTGAGAAATCAATGGGGGAAAAAAAGAATGGTCTTAAGGAAAAGACTTTTAGATGTATTTTATGTAAGTCCACCTACCTACAAATATGCTTTTCCTCATACAGAAAATCTATGAGCTACTTCAGTGACCCACAGACCCAAAGTTCCCAATCAGCTTTTCATTGCCACCTTTCAAAATTTGTGTGGGAAACCATGCATCACCAGACTTTAAACAAAGTCTCCAAATAAATTGCTAGAAATGCAAATATCACCAGCAAGAACAAAAAGAACAAATGGAGAAAAATAAAGAAATAAAGAAAATGTATCAACAATAAAATACATAATTGATATAATGAAAGAAGAAAAATAAAAGTTGCATCTAAAACATAAGACAAGATGGGCTATTAAAACAGCTGAGGGAAATTAGAGATAATCGTTAACAAAATACAAATATTTTAGAAGTAATGAAAGATACAATTGAGGAAATATCTTCAAAAGTAGAACAAAAATAGAGACAAAAGGGAAAGTAGATTTGAAGTTTAATAAAGAATACAAACTATATTATTGTAAATGTAGTTCCATAAAAAGAGAAGATAACAAAATTGAAAGAAGAAAATTAACAAAAATAATTCGAGGATACTTCATAGTACTGAAGAACATGATAAATCTAAGTTTATAGAGCCCACAGAAGGTCTTGCCTAAGGGATTAAAAAATTCATGAAAAAGCACATTACTATTACACTTCAAAATCCTGTAGATACCCAAAACATTCTTTAAAAACTTCCATATGGAGAAAGAGAAACCACTTATAAGGAGAATCGTAAATCAAAATGAAGTTAGAATTCTCAATAGAAATACTGTTTGATAGCTGACAATAGAAGAAAAATAATTTCCAGGCTAGAAATTGAGTGTTTGAGTTCCAGTCAACAAAAACTTGTTCAGAAAAGGCAATGTCTTATGTGTATTGTAGAACTACTTTGTAATAATTTAAATATAATAAAGAAAATAGAATCTATGAGCCAAAACTCCCTCAATTTTTTATTAAATCTTTATCAATTTTTAATTTACCTTTATTTTTCTTCTTTCTCCTTGTTATAGCTAATGACATGTTCTTTCTATTAAAGACCAAACTGGTTACATAGAGACTTTATTACATCTTAGTAATTTTCCGTCTGTATTACTAGTCCCTTCATGTTAGATCATTCTAGTAAGCCCTAGTTATATAAGTAACCCATTTGAAATCCTTCCCTAAATTTCTTATTCTCCTGTTTCATTCTCATCTTTCTACTTACATATGCAACAAAGCTTTAAAAAAAAAATCTGTATCCACTTCATCTTCATTTGTTCCTCAGTTTCTCCTTCTCACTTAAAATAGCCCAGTTTGTCTTCCAGTTTGATTAATTCACCAAAGCTGATCTTCACAAGGCAAACAATGACCTCTGTTGTTAAATAGAATGGACTTTTCTGTCCTTATCTTTCTTAACTTCTTATCTTGGATATATTTGAAATGGTAAAATACTTGCTTATTTTGTGAACACTTAACTTACTTGGACACTGTGCCATCAAACACTTTTGTTTTTCCTTGACTTTTTGGACAGATAGTTCATTCACAGTCTGATACTTTGCATGCTAAGACCCTGAAGTCTTAGTATTTATCTACACTTTTTCTAGGTGAAGTCACCCATTCTCATGATTTTATACACATTTAGAACTTCTGCTTGTGATTAAGATGATTGAAAATTGCTCTTCCACTATGAATATTCAAAAAACTAAAAAAACCAACGAAAATGTTTATTTTCTGAAACTAGACAACAGAACTAGGAACTTTGAAATTTAAAAGTAATAAAGTAATATGACCCCTCCCCTCATTCAGGCTCTCTACCTGAAGATTATTTCCAGATCGTAAATCAGAGAGAACTCAAATCTGAATGTCGAAATCTCACTGTGTTGAAGAGATAAAGAATAAAGTTTGAAAATAAAGTTAACTTAAATTGCTGGGGTAGAATTATTGAAAATTGAGGGCTTCATAGACAAATAGTGATATAGTTTGAATATCTGCTCCATCCAAATCTCATGTTGAAATGTGATCCTCAGTGTTGGATATGGGGCCTACAGGTAGGAGTTTGGGTCATGGGGGTAGATCTCTCATTAATGGCTTGGTGCCCTCCCTGTGGTAATGAGTGAGTTCTCTATTAGCATATGTGAGATCTGGTTGTTTAAAAGAGCCTGGCATCTCCTTCCCTCCTGCTTCCTTTCTCATCATGTGACATGCCTGCTCTCCCTTTGCCTTCCACCATGGTTGTGAACTTCTTGATGCCTTCACCAGACACTGATGCTGACTCCATGTTTCTTCTATAATCTGCAGAACTGTGAGCCAAAATAAGACTCTTTTCTTTATAAATTGCACAATCTCAGGTATTCCTTTACAGCAACACAAAACAGACTAATACAAATACTTACAAAAATATTCTTAGGGTTTTTCTTGACTATTTAACCTAAAACAAATCTATGCATTCATGTAGAAATCTTTACAGGGTTAATTAAAGCAACAATAGAGAAAAGATAATTTCAAGGACCTGTAAGACCAATCATTTCAAGAGCTTACACAGGTTAAGTTCCTTCCAGCCAGAGTGGAAAAACATTAATAAAAACAGGATATATAAGCCGAGCTCGGTG
This sequence comes from Tarsius wallacei, assembly GCA_963574415.1. Classification (NCBI taxonomy): domain Eukaryota; kingdom Metazoa; phylum Chordata; class Mammalia; order Primates; family Tarsiidae; genus Tarsius; species Tarsius wallacei. Next base: position 16,159 of record CAUYQG010163590.1, read on the forward strand.
GCTCAGCCTGTAATCCCGCACCTTGGGAGGCTGAGGTGAGTGGATTGCCTGAGCCCGCGGGTTTGAGACCCGCCTGGGCAACTTGGCGAGACCTCATCTCTATAATAAATCAAAAATCAGCCGGGCGTGGTAGCGTGCACCTGTAGTTCCAGCTACTTGGAAGGCTGAGGCGGAAGGATCGCCGGAGCCCAGCAGGTCGAGGCTGCGGTGGCCGGGAGCGGCCATTGCACTCCAGTCTGGGCGACAGAGTGAGACTCCAACTAAAAAAAAAAACAAAAAAAAACAGGATATATGTCTTTAAAGCAGATCCAGGAAAGTCATCTTAGACCTACTAAACTGAATGCTATTCTAGAACTTTCTAAAAAACAAGACTTGAATATAAAGGAATGATTTTCAAGTAACTT
>CAUYQG010163592.1:0-14840 GCA_963574415.1 Tarsius wallacei
GCCCGGCTAATTTTTTGATTTATTGTAGAGATGAGGTCTCGCCAAGTTGCCCAGGCGGGTCTCGAACCCGCGGGCTCAGGCAATCCACTCACCTCAGCCTCCCAAGGCGCGGGATTACAGGCTGAGCCACCGAGCCTGGCTGCTCTTCTCTCTTTAGATGTTTTTATCGTAAAGCAGTGTACTTGCTCACCTCGCAGAGGCCTTGAGGAGAGCCAGAATTGGCTCTTGTGATATCAGATGTGCCCTGGTTGTATGGCCTTTGCTCACTGGGAGCAACCTCGTGAACAACTGTAGCCCTTGTTAATGGTCAATGTCTCCAGTTTTGGTTATTTGACTCTCAAAAGTTCAAGCCACTGTTGGCTATAAACACAATGAACAGGGCAGTGAAATGGGCCCTTTGAAACAAGTTTGCAAATTTTTACATCTTGGTCTTCTACCCCTCTATCCCCTGAGTTCAGACTGAGCAGTTAGAAGTCAGACAGTGCTAGTTTATAAAACCCTCTCTCTAACCAGTTGACCTGACAGCTGACTGAATCCTCTCTGTGCCTCAACTTTCTGCCTGCAATGAGGAGATCATACTTACCTCCCAGGGTGGTTGTGAGTGTTAGACAAATTAATATGAGAAAAGCTTCTGGGACTGTGTTGGGCCTGTGATACACACAGGCCTCATTTTACTGACTTCTTTAGTCTCTGCCAATGAACACATATCACTTAACTACAAAGATGCTAACTGGGATCATGTCCCCCAAAGAAATCTATTTATTAGGTGCCCATATTCTGTTGTAAATATAACTGCAATGTTTTTATTTTCTAATTTCCAAAATAGTATATTTATTGTAAAAATTAGAAGATACAGGTAAGCAAAAAGACGAAGAAAAAAATCATTTGTAATTGCACAGCTGGCTGTGAACATTTGGTCTCTGCCCTCCTAACAGTGTAGTTTAGTGATTTAAAACAAAAAGTAATTGTGATCAGTTATTGTCTGTTATAGGTTGTAACATACTGTATTCATGTTGCCTACATTCTTTGGCAATTTAGGGTGGCTTTGTGGAATTCAGTTTTACTGGTGTAGTTCACTGTATCCAGTTGCTGGAGATCAGATTGCTTGGTTTCCTACTGTAGGTACCTTTTGAATGGTTTTGCTGTATATCACCATTCTAATCTGCTAAGGGCTTTCGATTGATTAACGACTCTCATTGGGTTTCTCTCTCTGTTCTTCAAAATCTTTTGATTCCAACAAAGTGAAACATTTCCTGGAAAGAGTAAGGCATTACATTATTCTGACCTGATTACTGCAAGCATTAACACATCTTGGAAAGACAGAGTGTTTTTGATTATGAGATAACGTCCCTGGGGTGGTAAGAAATTGGCCCATCTGCAAAGAAGACCCGTGGGCACATGGTCTGAAGGGAGGAGATGCAGGCTGGAAGAGGAGTGGAACCAGTAAACTGCTGAGTGTGTCCCAGATCCGGAATTCTCGGCTTGGCAGAGAGCTTCATGTTGAGATTAGTTAGTGATGTCATAGGCATCCATAACCCTGGAAGACTGACAGCCCTCCATAAAGTCAGTGGCTCCTTTTCACAGAGAAAAGTCAGAAGAAGAGAGGATACTGGAAGAACTCATTGAAAACGTGATGGAAAGCCAGAGTTAAATAAATTGATTCCTTTCTAGAAATCTATTGGGAAAGAAACACATGTGAGTGACAGATATGGTTAGATTATTGGGGCCTGATTTAAAAACCAAAAGATTTAGTTAAAGATTAATTGCAGAATCCATTTGATTTTTCTTTACCTCAAGCCTCTAGATCAGTTTAAGTTACAGAAGTACTTAAGACAGATTCATTTCACTGACTCTGTAAATATTAGGATGCATTAGGTTCATTTTGTTTTGCTCTCTTCTTGAACTTTGTATTTTTGGGTGAATTAGCTTTGGTTATAATCTGAGCTTCATTGCTGGTTTATGGGGCACATCTGGCAGGCAGCAGAGAACTCCTGGGATTATTGGCTTCAAAGATATTGGCTTCCATTTGAACTTAGGGAAAGTTTCCAGTGATTGTCATTGACGTTTTATTCAGACACCAGAGGACGCTGTTAGCTTGAGCCAGGGTTGGGCTGGCCAAAGTCCCATATACTAGGCCAATTCAGTCAGTCTCCCAAGGGATGAGGAGGTCATTCTTGTCTTAGTCTGTTTTGTGTTACCATAACAGAATATCACACACTGGGTAATTTACAAGAAAAGAAATTTATTTCTTACAATTCTGGAGGCTGAAAAGTCCAAGGTCAAGGGGCCCACATCTCGTGAGGGCCTTCTTGCTTAGTCATACCATGGCAGAAAGCAGAAGGGAAGGAGAGTGCGAGAGAGCCAGAGGAAGAAGAACTTGCTTTTATAACAAACCCATTCCCTTGATAGCTAACCTACTCCTGTAATGACAACATTAATCTGTGCATGTGGGCAGAGCCTAGTCAACTTCTTAGTAGGCCCATCTCCCAATACTGTTGGATTGGCGATTAAATTTCTAACACATGAACCTTGGGGGACACATTCAAACCATAGTACTCTTGTAGAACCATAGGAAAATGCAGCTGCTTCCTTCTCTGCATCTTCCTTGTATTGCAAAATTGCAATTGTTCTGCAAGAAGCTTCATCCAGGGAAGTCCTGTGATGGGCTATGGTGGCAACTACAAGGAACAGTCCTCATCTCCTGGACCACACAATCTGTGATGCCAGCAGAAATGAGCACAGAATGCTTTGGAGGCTGGGATAGATAATGCAGCCTCTTTGTCTTGGCAACCAGACCAAACTTGACAGGGAGGAGAGAACGTTTAGAACAAAGGATAGTAGTTTTCCAGGTGCGATGCAAGACAGAGACCCTCAAGACAAAAACTCATAAGTTTTTTACAGATGTTTTCAGGGAGTAGGGAGAAACATTGAAACTGCAACTCATTTATGGGACAATGCAAAGCTGTTCAGAACATCTAATAGATAATGTACCAGATGTCTGGCTTGGCCCAGACTCAGGTGTTCTCAAAATAGCACCTTGTTTATTTTTTCAAGTCAACTCAATTCTGAGAAAACCCAAGCCCTTGGGGTCTTATGTTCAGGTGACGTCCCAGTGTCCACTCTGGGGATCCCTTCCTGCCCTCCCCATCTGCCAGTCCAGGGGGGCACTGGGAACTCCACGTCTAGGTTTCTGCCTGCTTGAGAGGGATCTTGCTGCTCCTAGAACCTGTGGCCAGATGATCGTTTCCAGGCTCTTAAGGGTTTGGTGTAGTCTTATGGATCTGAGGAATTCTCCCTTTTTTATGTTCATTGTTTTCCTTAGAGTACCTCTCTCTGCCCTCAAACCCTAATCTTCTCCTTTCAGACACCAGAGGACGCTGTTAGCTTGAGCCTTTCAGGATACCTGTTATTATTGCTGTGAAGGACTTGGAAATTTGAGCAAGAAAGGGAAGTGTTTTGTGTGAGACACACACACACACACACACACACACACACACAATCTCTCTCTCTCTCTCTCTCTCTCTCTCTCTCCCTCCCCCCCCCCACCTTTGGAAAGGAAAAACTGAGCCTCCACCCAGTTTACATTTTTGAAGGTATAGGGAATAGGGAGAAAATATAAAGTTATGTTTCAAAAATTATCTTGCCATTAAAAGTCATACGTTTTCTACTTCAAAAGTGACTCTCAAGGTCCCTAGAGCCAAGATGAGATGTGGAGCTCTTGTTTTTCCTAAGTAGGAGCTTGGGGTGAGGGTTTAGTAACTGATTCAGAGCTTCCCTACAAATAAGAATAAATATATAGCTCCCAATATTTTTAGTTCCCCAGCCTTTTGCAACTAAAGAAACGAATTGATTCATGTTGATATTAAAAGTATTTTGAACATCATTCAGAAGGTTCCTATTAATAAACAATATTTCTTTCCAGTGGGAACAAAGTTACATCTTTAGTTAAACCAACTTTGTGGTCTCAGAACTCCTTTATACTCTTACACAACATTGAGTACCCCTAAGAGCTTGTGTTAACATGGCTTCCCTGTATCTATTGATATTTGCCATAATAGAATTAAAACCAAGAAACTTAAAAATGGATTAATTCAAAAGATAAAAAACTCATTACATATTAACATAAATAACATATTCTATGGAAAGTAACTATACTTTCCAGAACAACAACAACATAAAACTGAGGAGTAACTTTTGTTTTCATTTTTCAAATCTCTTTAATATTTGACTTAAGAGAAAACAGGATTCTCATATCTGCTTCTGTGCTCAATGTCTTGTGATTTGGTGATTTCTATGAAGAAAATCTGACTTCACATTAATATGCTGTTGGAGAAAGGAGAACTTCATGGACCTCTGAACAGGGAGGGTCTCAGGGTGTTTGGGGACCACTTTGAAAACTGCTTATTTAAACAGATAAATTACCAGGGTGTGTGATGGGTTTTAGATAAAGGATTGTTTTTAATTGAGAATTTGAGTAAACAGTGGGTCAAATCAGTCCCTTATGAACAAAATTTGATTGAGTTTAATTGGCTTAAGATTTATTCCTTTCCTGGGGGTCAGTTAAGTGTCCAAGGAAAGTGAGAGTCAGTTTGCATATATCTCCCTCGTTGGTTTAATAATTTTGAAATACAATTTAAATCTAACAGAAATAGTCATAACTTTATTCCTTTGTAGGTAGTTGAATTCTGAAATCACAGGTGGGGTGCTTTATGGTATCATGTGCTTTTCATGTTGCCCTCCCTTCTTACAGAAATATAAAGAGTATGAAAAAGACGTTGCGATAGAAGAAATTGATGGCCTTCAGCTGGTGAAAAAGCTGGCAAAGAACATGGAAGAGATGTTTCACAAAAAGTCTGAGGCAGTGAGGGTAAGTGCCTCTGGTTTCTACTCTGTATTGCCTGAAGACACAAAGGTATCTTCAGGAACTGGCATAGATGAACCCAGCTCTCGAAATAAAAGCTGACTCAGTCAGTTACTATGTAAACAGTTTTATTTCTTGAGTCTGGTTAACCAGGAAAGCAGTGACTAGGGGCACAAATTGCCCATATCATAGAGGATTCCAGTGCCAGATTTATTTTTATAATTGTATGCCTTCAGCAGAGGTGCCACTAATTGTAGGGCTATACAAGATGGACCTGTAACTGTATGATACATTCAATAATTGCCAAAATCATTCAAAGGTACATTGTGGTTCAACTAAGCAACTATAAACAATTTAAGCAATGCTTGCCAAAATGGGGAATTGAAAATCTCAATGGGGTAAATGATGTCTAGATGAAGTTGGAAGTTCTCCTTACCTTTATTGGAACATTACTGTAATTATAATGCTTTTTGTGACCAATAAGAGCTCCCTGAAATTTCATAATAGCAGCTGGACAAAGGGAGCTACAGTACACATGTGTATTATTTTGAGTTTCAAAGATGGCTTCTGACTATTCCTTATTGCCAACTAAACAGGACATCTTATGTTATTGATTTAGGATGTGAATGTTACAATATCCCACATTAATGCCATATTGGAATAGGACTATGGGAAAGAATTGGAATCTGGGGTCCTTTATTTCTAATGTAAAGTTTGTTTAACTTTCGATTTTAATACTTATCTCCAACATCACTTTGTTTTAAAAGACCATTTCCTACTTTTGCTTCTCTCATACTTATTTGGACAGATCACATTCTCCCAAGTTATATCTTCCTTCGATCTGATAATCCTACACCTTTGCTTGTCCCTAAAACATTTTTGCATTGTATTGACTTAGGAGGGATGAGTTTGACCTGGTTTAATGACTGCCTTCGTCACTTATTAAACTTTGAACTTTAATAAAACAGCTTTATGGTCCTCAATTCTCTCATCCATACAATGGGAAAGACTCAAATGGTTCATGAAAATAAAACTAAATTATGCTTTTGAGCCACTTGGCACAGACCCTGGCACATAAACAGCGCTCAGTGAATGATAGCTGCAGCAGCCACAGCTATGATTATTACTTAAATAAGATGACACTTCTTGGTGGAAGCTCTGAAGTGCTTTAGAAGAAAAAAATCACTTTAACATGCCACAAAAATAATACATTGGCAGCCAGTCCTGGAAGCTGTATGGTGGCCTCTAGGTGTGTCTTGCTGTCACTACCTTGAAACAAGTAGTTGTCCCGACAGATATGGCAGCTAGATAGCCATTCTAACCTAACCAATGGAACCCTGAAATAAAAATTAAGGAAAAATTTCATTGCACTCGCTATTTTCTCTTCATAAAATAAACACTTTTTTGGTGGAACTTTTAGAATATGTACTAAGCACCTACTATGTGTGCTGCTCCTTTAAGGATTTTACATTGATCTTATCCTTGCAACAGCCCCCTGAGGTTACTATTATCACTATTTTACAAAAGAGGAGACCTAGAAGGAGAAGTTGATAGCTTCTCTGAGTTCACATGAGGAGTCAGAGGTAGGCTCCAGGTACGTGGACCCCAGAGGTCACATTCTTCACTGTCTTCATGCCTTCAGCATCCTGGAGTGTATGTTCATTTCCTGAACATGGAAGACAGAAGTGCTGAACCAATCTTTAAGGTTCTTTGTGCATATCAAAGTGTTTCTGTTCACATAAGGTTGAACCAATTCACAGCCCCTTCAGCAGGAGTGGTGTGCAAGTGCTTACTTTCCTGAATACTTGCAAAATAAATAAAGAAAGAAAAACTGTAGAGAGCACTAGTATCAGCATTGTCAATTTGAGAGGGGGATCTATTACTGCTTTAACTTGAATTTCCTTGTGAATCAGAATTTTGGCGAAGAAAGGGGACATACATATCTTTAGGTTTTGCTTCTGCGATTGACAAAGTAGCCCTGGTGTCTGTAACTTGGGAAGTTTGAGGGGGTCATGCAGCATGCTGCTGTGACACACAGGCCCAGCCAGCACCAGAATATGGACCTGGTCCCGTTGAGGGAGTGGGCCCATATAGTCAGTGAGATGTGGGCTCTGAAAGTAGAGAAACTGTTTTGAATCTTAATTCTGTCCCCAGATGCAAGACCAGTGAGAAAAGCTGAGTGCCCCCCTTCCCCCCAGTTAATTTCTTTCTCCTCATTTACCTCGGAATCAATGACTTAATGATATGAACCTGCGCTTATTGACTTCAGATGCACCAGCCCCTGTGCTAATCACTTTATGTATGTCATTTCATTTAATTTTTGTATCAACCCTAGGAGGGAGATACTGTTATTATCATTGTCTTAGAGATGAGCAAACGGGCTTGGCAGGTTGAAGTCATTTGCCTAGGTCACATGGGCAGGGCTCAGTGGAGTTTGTTTTTGTACCCAGGTGGTGGGATTGCAGTGCCTCTGTGTGTATCTGTGCAAAGTGTTTGTTTAGTTCAGTGCCTGGCAAACAGTAAATGTTCGGTAAACATTTGCTGTTCCTGCTGGTTAAAGGGCCTTCCAATATGTGAACGTTTAATAATCAGGGAGTCTTGTGGCTTCAGGAAGCACCTGGATAATGACAGGAGGGAACATGAACTGGGGTTAGCATCTTTGTATTGCTAATTTTGAAAGCTTTTTGCTTTAAATAAGTGAAGTTAAAAAAAGAAAATATTATTTGATATGGTTGGTGTGGGTCCTTTGAGAAGTTGCTCTGTTTGAATTGAAATGTTTCCAGAATGAGGGCAGCCAGGATTCTTTGCAACATGTATTCTGTGTATTTTAGAAGAAATGTACAGGCCTTTTGATCCTTGACACCATAACATCTTGGTTAATTGGTCCAGTCTTAGGTGAATCTCTCTACCCCCAGTCTTTAGTAGGTTTGTAAGTCACCTCTGGGTTGAGTCTGGAGACAGTTGAAGTGGGCCTGGCCCCCACGATGAGCCATGTGGTTTTGTTGGCAACAGTCACGGACCATGTGGCATTTGGAATGAGGTGTAGGTTTAGAGGCCAGGGGAACAGTGAGTGGAACCCTTTTTGTATTATAATGATACCTCAGTTCTCCAGTAGGAAAGGTTGCTGTTTGCCATGAGATCTATGAGCATTTGAAGAGCAAAGACCTCAAATCCAAATTTGCCTGTGGGTTTGCAGTGGAGTCATTATTTACTGTGAAACAGAGTAATTTTCTTTCTTATGCCACCCATCGGGCAGTAACCCCTGCTTCTCTAATGGCCCAGGAACAGAACAAATTTTAGGTTTGGCTCTTTCCTGGTGATGCACCACACCTAGGACTCTTCCATTTCCGAGCCCTCATCCCCATCCTCCCAGCAATTTGATTCAGGTCCAAGGTCCTGGTGCCTCCCCTTGTGCCCTCCTGGTGCTCCATGCTCATCAGTGGGAGGTGGTTCTCGTGGTGACTCGAGGACATATATAAGAAACAACTGACTCACAGACAACACTGATTATTAAAGTTTCTGTGGATTTGTATAAAATATTTATGAGACTGGCAATAGCAATTTAGGGGGCTGTGATAACAACACCTTTAGTCTGTGAAAGTAGGTTCTGTTCATGCTAGGGAAAAAAGAGTAATACAATAACCCTGTTCTTTTGTGTAGCCTGTCATCTCTTGCCTGTTAAACAATGTTGATCTTTTTCTCTGTCTCTTCTTGCTTGATTTCATCATTTTCCTCCATCACTGTTCCCAGTGATTAGTTGAATCAGAGTGATTTTATCATACTCGTCCCCTATTTGAATTACTCTCCGCTATGCAATTATCCTATCACAGAAAGTCCTATTTTCTCCCCGTCAGATGTCTGAAGTAAATGTGAAACCTAAAGTGGCCTGCCCATTATATAACCTCTGTCATCGGGTTGATAATGGACTATATGTAACTTTTTTTTCCAGACTAGCAAATTATAAATAACCTTAGCTTCAATAATTGTCATTAGCATAATGGTACCATCATTATGGTAACTTTTTTAACTAATATTTTCTAGCACTTTTTAATGCCATTGGTGGTGTAAGTAATTTTTTCAAATCCCCTTGGAGGCTAGCTATAGGTTGTTTGATATAACAGTGCTGCTGTCTGCTTTTGTGTATAGCAATTGTACCTACCATTTCCCAACTTCTTTGTTCTAATATATTTATGCCACTAAGTCCTCAATTAATGTTACAGAGCAATTTATCAAGTTTTAAACCCTTATGAATTAATAAGAAATGGAATCAATTTGCTTTTAGTTCATTAACATTTATATTTTTATTTTTTGAGTCAGGGTCTTACTTTATCACCAGACTGGAGGGCAGTGGCACAATCACATCTCACCACATCTTCCAACTCCTAGGCTCAAGCAATCCTCCCTCCTCAGCCTCTTGAGTAGCCGGGACTACAGGGGAATGCAACCATGCCCAGCTAATTTTTTTGGATTTTTTTTTTTTTTTTTTGGTAGAGAGGAGGTATCATTATGTTGTCCATGGGGATCTCAAGTTTATGGGCTCAAACAATCCTCCTGCCTCAGCCTCCTGAAGTGCTGGGATTACAGGAATGAGACACTGTCCTTAACATGTCAAAGGAGATATTTCACAAGCTGGATGTGGAATTTCTCCTTAAAAACCTTTCAAGTCCCAATTCTCTTTCAACTGTGGGCTCCTATTGGGTCATTGCTGAGTGACACCTTGAAATGCTTGTCTGTGTCACAAGTTAGAGCTCATTTTTTTTTTTTTTTTTTTTTTTGAGTTGGAGTCTCACTCTGTCACCCAGACTGGAGTGCAGTGGCCGCTCCTGGCCACTGCAGCCTCAGCCTGCTGGGCTCCGGTGATCCTTCCGCCTCAGCCTACCAAGTAGCTGGAACTACAGGTGTGCGCTACCACGCCCGGCTAATTTTTTGATTTATTGTAGAGATGAGGTCTCGCCAAGTTGCCCTGGCGGGTCTCGAACCTGTGGGCTCAGGCAATCCACTCGCCTCAACCTCCCAAGGTGCGGGATTACAGGCTGAGCCACTGAGCCCAGCTTAGAGCTCATTTTTTGATACTGATGTAAGACAAATCTGACGCAACTCCTCTTTCTCTTGGGTTGCGAATGTTGAGAAAAGTCCCCTGATTTGAGAGGAGGGAGAAGGAAAAGGATGCCCATTGCATGATCTTGGTTACATAGACAGGCTGTCCCCAGCCTCTTCTTTGTCTTTTAAATCTGACCCTCCATGAGGAATAGGACAAACTATCAATTCAATTAACTGGAAGCTTCGTCTGAGACTCCAGGGAACTATGAGCAGGCACAGCCAAATGTGCGGTGGGAGGAGAATCTTCAGACATCTCTGATTATAAGGATGTACTTTTTGGACCAATTTCAACACAGCCAGAGGGAAGTCATGATCCTGTGATTTTGGTATAGTCCATGCAACTGAAATGAACAGCACACCCTGAAAAAAGTAAATAAACCAGAAAATGACTAAAAGAATGACTCTGGAGAATGTATAATTTTTTTGTAGTATTCCCCAGAAGGGTTTTCTAAAGGTGAGTCCACAGAGTGGTTTTTGCCTTTAATATTGTGCCTAGTGGTTCTAGGATGGGCACTGCCTTCATCACACTGACTTGGACTGGTCTTTTAGCTGCCACCAGTCTTTCCAGGTGCCAGGCACTGATCTACAGAACTTTAAATACTATACAGAGTTCAGACCTCCACAGACTTCAACAGGTTTTAGAGAGAGGCAGAGGCAGGGCAGGGAGGAGTATAGGACTGTGTCTGTCTTCGTAGCCTTGGTAGATAAATTTGTACAGCAACTAACATCCTTAAACAAAACATTAAGTCTGTTAGTTGCTGTTGAAATATATTCTCTCCCCAAACAATTAATTAGAAGTGTCTAAAAGAACGAACTTCTTTGGGGGAACGTGAAGAGACATACAAACTAAGTCGTAGCTAAACTCACTCCATGAAGAGTCCATTGTTTTCAAACCTTAGATAAGATATTTAGTACATTTTGAAGCTGCTCTAGAGCTCACACCTGTAAATAAACTTAATCCTGTTTCATTTATTTTCTGATTTACATTGATAAAGTGATAAATCAGGTCCTGAAAAGAGTGTTTTGCTTAAAAATAAACACCCTTACTTCTTGGGAGAAGCTAAAGGAGACTAGATTTTATATTACGTTTTTCCCCCTTCCTATAGCTACCTGCTGTTCATTGCAGAACTGATTCCCATTATAGCTGTACTGTGGAAAGTAATTGCTGTTGTACAGTAATTCAATTTCAGTGCATTCACGCATCAGTTCACCGATAGGGGTTTATCTGGAGAAACCTGGGACTTGAAAGCTTTTTATCGAGAAATTCCACATGCAGCAAGACATTTTTCCTAGGTAACGAATATCAGTATTTGCATTTAATAAACATTTACCTTCTCAGAAAAATGGATTTTTTTCCCCTTGCAGAAGAGATTTACGCCAATCTTCCAAAAAGCTAGAGGGTACTATTAAAGCAACTTTCTTGAGCTGTTTTCTGACTGGTGTCTGTCTACATATGTATGACTATAAAATACATCTATGTTTTTATGTAAATGTATACAGTGAGGCACAAAAAGCAGGATGCACCAGAGTATAGCATACTCTGTGCCAAAAATACAAACTACATAAGAAATTAATACCTTATAGGGACTGTGGCTTAAACACTTACCCACATCTATAGTCCTTGGGAAAATTGTTGGCAAGGTATACTTTCAAAAGAATATCCATTAAGTTGAAATGAAAGCCACAATTCTGTTTATACATTTCTAAATTAAGAAAAGGTTCTTAAGACAGAACTGATTTTCATCTTTAGATATTAAGTCTAAAATGAGCTGTGGAGGTTTTGAGGAGCTGAAAGTAGCCTAACATTGCTAGGATCACCTTTTGTTCTCGGACGATAGAGTTGGTTTTCTGTTTTGTTTTCATTTCTGATCTCATCTCAGAATTTGAAAGCTTATACTTTGAAAGAGGAATATATTTATTTCAGAAAAAAATTATATTTTGTGTTTTGAGTCAGAGATGGAGAAAGAAGGCTATTATTTTTTATGTCGATATATATTGTAGTCTATTTGCTCTTTTTATTTTTATTTTTGGTAAACTAGGTTGCAAAATCTCATAGATAAGTGTAAGGAAATTTACAGCAGAAACCTCAAACCAGAAGAAACTTAAAAAATAGAGACAATCCACATTTACCAGTATTGATGAGGTCAGTGAACCGTCCTTGGTTAATGGTTGAGAACAAAACCACATAGAACTGCGTGGTCTTCCTGGATTTTACCCCATCTGGGCCTGGGGATTCTTCTGACATACTTCAGATCATACCAACCTGAGCCTCACAGACAGACCGAAAAGACTACTCTTCCCCCACACCTTGAGAAGGAGCAATCGCCTACTCTGCTGGGCAGATTAGCTTCCTGCTAAGAAAGAAAGAACTGCCAGTGTTCTGCCCACACAACATCGTGCCCTGTCTCCTCGAGCTCTTAGTTTCCATCAGCCTCACATATTCAAGGTTGGGTTGGTTTGATGAACTCTGTCTTAACTTTTATGCTTATTCGGGGTGTGTTAGCCTGTAGAGCATTCTTCTTTGTGGGTAAATCACTGCACTAAACCCTCTCCAACTTCATGGTTATTTGTCCCTTTCCCAGTTTATTTGACTAAAAGCTCTCCATTTTCAGAGTTTTATGAAAACTTAGTTTTGTGTTTTCTATGTCTATCATAGGAGACATCCATAGTTTTTATTTTAAAATGCTTTTTGTTTTGTTTTTGTTGATTATAAAAGCAATATATTTTCATTGTAAAAAAAAATAATGTGTAGAAAGTTTTAAAGGAAAAAGTAAAGATCACAGTACCAAAATGTATATATAAAGGGTCTTAAGGTACTTAATGTCTTTCAGTATTTTTTGTTTTAAACATCTTAGTTTCTATCCTTACAGCTTTTTTTCCCCCTATTTGTGCATGTGTATACACATATGTGAGTGTGTATATAAACTTCTAAAACATTGAATTATTCTTTCTTATAACCAGATTTAAAATTTTTTTTTACATGTTGTGGGCATCTTTCCATGTGAATACACATAGATTTTTATTTTTATTTTTAACAACTGTACCAATAGTCTGCTTTCTGGGTGTTCCAGTTAAGCAGTTCTCTCTGGGTGAATATTGACCTTGTTTGTAGAGTTTCATTAGTGTAAGCAATAATAAAATAATCTCCCTTGCAGAGAAACTTTTGTCCATTTATTTGATGTATTTATGAGGATGTATTCCTAGAGGTAAAGTCAAGGTTTTTGGTAGGTCTTGCCAGATTGTCCTTCAGACATGATGTGTCTACCTGTGTTACCACCTATGTGATTGGAGGGGTGCTATTTCCTCATTGTCCTTCCTAGTATTTGACTATTATTAGTTTTTTGGCCTTTGTCAATCCTATAGGCAAAAGAGTAGTATCTCATGTTGCTTTATTTTCTTTAATTACTCATTGTTTGGCATGGTTGGTCCCTTCTGGCTCCCTATCTGCCCTGTGCCTTTATTTGAGGAAAATTACAGCATGTCAGAGATCATGAGCTTGAGAAAATAGAGAGATGGTCCAGAGACTGATCCCTATCCTCTCACAGAGAGGTATGTGGGTTCAGGCACTTATTAGACACACTTGGAGGGCCCGCCTTCCAAAGTATATCATAAGGACAGTGCAAGGGAGGGGAGACGGACTGACTAGCACCAGACTGCCTGAATTTGGTGTGTCAGCTATTTGGAGGGGTTGTCTGGAAACACCAGCCACTCAGTACCTGTGGACTGTGGTACCCAGAGTGCTTCAGCCCCCACCCTATGGTGGGAGAAAGTCACAGTTACAAGAAAGGTTGCTTTCATCTCACTGGGAAAGGGCCCCATTCCCGGCTGACTCAATGGGCATCTAGACTGAATGCCAGGGTCACTTTGATTCACATCTCTGAAAGGTACTATGTACTAAAGTTGGCCATATTTTTATATGTGTATTGGCCATTTCTTCTTTTTAATTTATTTTTGTACACTGCCTTGTTAATACTCTTTCCCCTTGTTTATATTATGCTTTTTTTTTTTCCTTATCCCAACTTCTCTTCACTCTAGCCCCAGTGCCTATCAAAGTGTCTGAAACTGTAGTTAAGTGCTTAGCAAACTTTTGTTAATTGACTCACAGACCTCCATCTTGGGGTCAGGATAACTTGAAGGCAGGGCAATATGGGCTATACCCCTTCCCTTTGGCCAAAGAACTCCTGAATGATGAAAGGGAAAAGTATTCAAGCCTAACTGCAGAAAAGGTGTAGGACTCGGGGGCTTTCTGGAACCCCTCACTGTCTGCTCCAAGTAAATGAGTTGTGTGCCTCCCCATGTCAAGCTGTTGCCTGCTTGGACTCTGGTCCTCAGCTTCAGCTCATCCTACCCCACAGGACCCTCCCCCTAGGACTAGATGAAATGGGAAGAAATCAGGTCATCTGCTTGGAGTGGAAATGAGAGGTTAATGGTTTTTGCAGAGAGAACAAAATGAAGATTTCTCCCTCTTTCCCTCCCTTTCTTCCTCCCTATCTCCCTCCTTCCCTGTCTACCTCCCCCTTCTCTTTTTTGCTCCCTTTCTTTCTTTTGTTCTTTTGTTCTTTCTTTCCTTCTCTCTCTTTCCCTCCTTCCTTTCCTTCCTTTTCCCCTCCCTTTCTCCCTCTTCCACTCCTTTTTTTCCTTCCTTTCTTCTTATTTTTTAATATGAGAAGTTATTTCAAACATTTTTAAAAGTTGTATTTCCATGAATGATGAAACTGATTGACACTGATGAAGGAAGACGATTCTTAAAGAGGAGAAGGTGGAGGAAGTCAGCCTTGTGAGGGCCATTCCTCATCAGAATAGCCTCTGCATTTCCCTGTGTTCCTCCCTGTGTGGTCTTTTGGTCATAAACCATAGGCTGGGGTGCTAGATTTAGGGT
>CAUYQG010163595.1:0-11014 GCA_963574415.1 Tarsius wallacei
ATTAGCTGGGCATGGTAGCACGCGCCTGTAGTTCCAGCTACTTGGAAGGCTGAGGCAGAAGGATCGCCAGAGCCTAGCAGGTCGAGGCTGCGGTGGCCGGGAGCGGCCACTGCACTCCAGTCTGGGTGACAGAGTGAGACTTCAATTCAAAAAAAAAAAAAAAATTGGAAGCCAAGAATCATCTAAAAGCACTGGGATCCTGTAATCCTGTAGCTTCTTCTCTTCCCTATCCTTACAAAAAAAAAAAATGGAGAAGGGGCAGGAATCAAGGGTGAGGGGACGCTAAGCAAATATGTTGTCGAAAAAAACTAAAGGTTAGAATAAGTATTAAACTAGATAACCTTTGAGATTCCTTCCAGCCCTGGCCTTGAATCAAGATTAATTCTGCTTAAAATCCAGTAACTTATTAACTTACTGGAAATCTCCTTTTGCCAAACTTCCGGGCAGAACCAAGTAATAGGCATGCTCTCCTAAGGGACTAGATCATTCATGGGAGGAAGAGAAAACACTGTAAAACATGTTGCCGCTTTTGAATTTGCTCACCTGACACTTCTCAGCAGATCCCTGGCCATCACATCTATTACCAGTTCCCGAAATGAAAACGGTCATACTGCTTTACTAAATGGGTTGGAGAGGTCTTAATGTCTACGTACGTTCTAATCAAAGTCTCCCCTAATAAAATATCTTCGTGGGTGGACTTCAGACATGTAAAAAGAAGTGTGCCTTCTGCAGGGATAATTAAGCCACGAGACACATGGTACGCAGGTAGCTGCATAATGTTATTCCTTAGGCGCCAGCAGGGGCAAAAGGTTTTTAACTCAAAATGGCAACAGGAGAGGCGTAAGAGGGAAAGGGTAACCCAAATTTGGGCCTGGTCTCTGCAACCAGGCAGGCCAGGTAGCCTCCACTCTGGATGAAGAGGAGGCGATGGGGGAACCCTTAAAACTGCGCAGCTGCGACTTCCTTTCCCGCGCTCTGATTGGGCCTAGCTGGGCGGGGGTGGGGGGGAGCAGGCAGAGGACAGCCACGTGACACAGGTGGGTGGTGCTGTTTCCTGTGGCGAGGACCATCTCTTGATGGTCAGCTCTAATGTATATTAGAGAAGTTAGTGGGGATATCCAAAATGTGGATTGCCAGAAATGTCTAAAGCAACCCAGAAAAGAAGAAAGACAAAGGGAGGCACGCCATACCTACGTGTATCCATTTGTGCTTTATGTGAATTTCTGGGCCAACTTATCAATGCATAGCAAGGAAAGACTCTGTGACGCATGCATCTATTCACACGTGAGCTTGTTTAATGTGATGCTGCAGTGTGTTCACTCAAGGCCAGTGAGGACGTAGGTGTCCCTTTAAAATCCCCTTAATTCAATGGAAATAATTTGGTGAGCTTTATGGGAAATAAGGCAGATGAATAAGAAGGTGACGTTTTAAAGTGGCTGCCACTGGGGCAACCCCTTCGGCTCCCCTCCCACTGTAGGTGCGTCTCTGTCTTCTCAATAAATCCTGCAAAAAAAAACAAATAAATAAATAAAGTGGCTGCCACTCTGATACACCCTATTTCCAATGGGAAACTCTCTGTCTCTTAATATCTAGCCTGGAAGCTCTCTGCCCTTAGGACCGCAGATGCCCAGCCTGTGGGAGGCAAGGTTTGGTTCAAGAGAAAGTTGAGCAATCAGATTCTCGATGCTATTACCAAACATTATTTATATCGTTCAGAAATTATGACATGACAACGTATCGAGTTAGAGATCTTAAAATCAAGAATTTAAACTTAAATCATTAGAAAATCAGTTCACCCACCCAACAGGAAAACTAGTTCACGCGAAAGAGACTTCTTACTGGGGTCTCTTCACTTGAAAGACCCCCCCCACACACACACACACATTTGAAAACTGTACCAAAGAGCTTAGCTTCCCGGCCACGGACTTCCACATCCATTTCCTCACACTCTGTCAGACGATTGGTTTTAGGATACAGACTCTTTTTCCACCACGAGCACTCTCACTTTGTATCATAAGATCGGAGAAACCAGACACCACGAGTGCTTAATTTCTCTCTCCTAAGGGGGCATCATAAATGCATATCGCTCTACATTAAACCCCCCTCCCCACCCCACTCCACCCACCCCCCAACCCCACCCCCGCGCCGTTTCACTGGAAGATGGACTTCCCTACCTTCAAATGGGCACGTGGGAACACCTTTTCGTCCAGCCCCAACAGGCTTTGGGGAAACCCTGTATCCCGAATGATGCCTGGCCTTACAAATGTGGATAATCCATGCCACTACAAACCTCTACCAGTTCCTAAATGCCACTTGGCGTGTTCGTACCTCCAACTATTGTGGGGAAGAAAAGAGGCGAGTCAGAGGGAAAGGTAGGAGGTTACTAACAGAAAGGAGTTGACTTCCAAGAATGGGGGGAAGATCTGAAGGAGCTATCATTTGCAGCCGTGAGGCTTTGAGAAGGGTGGGAGTGGCGGAGGATGCAGACATGAGTTCCCCACTGGCAGAGATCATGTCCTGATCTTCGCAGAAGGAGAAGGCTGACTATTCCCTCCAGAACCCTGCTCTGCAGGCCACAGCAAGCACCGTCCGTGAAAGCGTCTGGATCCCAATCCCAGGCCTACAGGGCCCCGGGCCTGCGCCCACTCCTCCCTGAAACACGATCTGCGCGGGCGCTGGGACTCCTGGGGGCACGCGGTCCCGGGGGCGGAGGCGCGCGGGGCCCGGCCGGCTGCGCAGCGAGGAAGGGCCGCGCGGAGCCGGCTCGCAGCGGCAGGGGCTTCAAGGCCGCCGCGCCGAATCCCGGGCTGCGACGTGTGTGCGGATCGTTAGGAGTGGGCGGGAGGACAGCCCCACGGAGGGCCTCTTCACTGAAGAATCCAGTCTGACGGCGGGAGATGGGGGTGGGCAGGGGCGGGAATCCATCAGCTCCGCCGAGTGACAAGGCCCTTTTATCGTAAATCAAGTTCAATCTCGAGCTCGCGACGGCCCTCTGCTTTCAGTGGCGCTCCCGCAGGGGCGACCCGCCGTCCGGAGCCAGAGACTGGCGGTGGCCGGGAGAGTCCCAGATCCATGGGGAGGGGGCGCGAGGTGGGAGCGGCGGGGGAACCCCGGGCCTCGGCCTCCGGGGCGCTGGTGCGGGGCCTCCCGGCCGAAGCGGCGGGCGCGCAGCGCATTCGGGGGCGTGCGTGACATTCACAGAGGTCCCACCGGCGACCTCGCCGCAGCCACGGCGCAAGGGCTTTGGAGCCGCAGACCCGAGACCCCACTCCTTCCTGGTCGGCTTCCACTAAGAACGTATTAAATAGGGGCGCTTTGGAGTTGATCTGTCACTGAGCACTCCTTACCCCGAGATCTTTGGGTTTTTGAATTACTTTATTGATCTGAAGATTTTGTTCTTTGGAATGTGACCCTGTTTGGACTTAGAGCTCATCAGGAAACGGAGCCGGAGAGGGTGCTTTGTAATCACCTCGCGGACCTTCGCCGGCGCGCCCCCTGCGGTCGCCCAGGCTTCGCGGGACACCCGCCAGCCCCGGGCCCTCGCTCCCCAGCGCACCCTGGGAGCTGTCTGTGGTGCTGGGAGAGAGAAACCGGGAGAAGGAGACGCGCGGGGCGAGGTAGAGAGGAGAGAAACTGAGAGTGTGAGGTTGACCTAGACGGTCCACCCAGCAACGCTCAAACTGACAGAGACTTTCACAATTCAGCCGGAAGGAAGGGAGGAAAAAAGTCCCTTCTGGATCATCTCATCGCCTTGGGACAGCTGACCTGGTTTTCCAATGCAAGAGGCCAACGACACCTTCCTTTCTCTGAAGGCACACCCCACACCCCACACACACACCCCTACCCAGTCCTGGGAACGTTCAGCCCGCCAGAGGCCAAAAGGCAGGGGCATTGGGTGCTGGACCCTGGCGGGAGGCCCCAGCTCCAGGAAAAGACACAAACGGTAGAGAGGAAGCCTGACGATGGCCCAGGAAGCGAGACCGGACAAAGGCCTAGTAAGGAAACTCAGAGAGCCTGGGGACACTGTCCCAGGGTCCATGGGGAAATGCCCTGGAGAAGCCCCCACTCACCCATCCGCCCACACCTGTCTCTAGTCAACAGCCAGGGCACAGTTTTCCCTCGCCAGGGACTCAGAACTACAGAGGAAACATCAGCGCCCTCCCAGGCTTGGCCCTGCCCCTGACCACGTCCACCAGTGGTGAAAAGTCACTTTCTTCCCAAGCATGTTGACGTCAAGCCATGCCTGGCTTTTTCAACAACCAAGCAGCTCTCTTCCAGTATATTTTTGTAACCACGTGGCTTAACAAGAACTAAAGTTTCCCTAGCCCTGGGGAGAGCTTTTCCAAATATTTTTAGAAAGTTAAAAATATAACAAAACAAACTACTCACGAGCCGCCTGCTTAAAGAGGGGAGGTGGGATCCTGCAGACTCCTGGGGAAGGGCTGCCTAGGCAGGAGTCAGATGGCAGGGAGGGAGGAGGGAGAGCATGCGGTTTTATTTGCAGCAGAGGAAATCGGCTGTCTAATTTGCCATCGTGTGGGCTTTCATTTAAGGGGTGGAGCAAAAATAAACTGATACAGGGCGGTAGGTATATTTGCTGGAGGCGTGGAGCCAAGGAGAAATCATTACTTTGCAACTCATTGAAAAATCACTGGCTTGAGCTAGTACAGCTGGCTGCCAGCCGCAGTGTTTTCTTCCTTTACACAAGCTACAAATTTGCGCTAGGTCTGCTGGGGTCTCTTAGCTGATCTTGGGGTCAGTAAGTCTCAGGGGCCTTTGTAGGTTCTGAAACACCTCTCTGAAACAAGTTTGTATTCCTGGATTTCTGTAGGAAGCAAAGATTGCCACTGCAAGGCCGTGTTTTGTTAGTTCCCAACTTAATCAAAGGAGCAATCCAGATGGAGTCCAGTCATGGAGTGCCCCTTCAGACACCAGCTGAAGGTGGGAAAAAAGAAAATGAGTGTAGCTCCCAGGGACAGCTGTCCTCTGGGCCTCTGCAACTAACTCCAGATCTCCCATGAGAAAAGGCCTTCGCCTGTTACCTTGATCCTTGCTTCTCAGAAAACTTGGAGTTGCTCATCCCTTAGCCAACTTACCCAACTGTGTTGGGCAGGCACAGAAGGAAAGAAAGACACCCCCACCCCCCACCCCGTGAAGGAAAGAAGTGGGTTTGCACTTGACTTTTAAGCAGTAGTTTGGGGATGTTTTAACATTAAGCAGGTGTGGTACTGCTGCAGGAAAAAAATCAAATAAAAAAGACTCAGAAGAAGGAACTTAGCACTCACCCAACTTTCTTCCTGGGACAACCTCCCTCTCCTCTCCTCCCCACCCCCACTCCCAACATCCCATCTGCCAACGTGTATGCAACAGCAAATAACAACAACCAACTTAGAAGAGGAGTTGACACGTTCTGTTGCATGATTTAGGGGGTGAAAGAAAACATGACTTTGATGAAAATCGAACTTGGGGGGACTCTGGTGGATCCTGAATGATAGCTGGCAACAGTGGAGTCTGAGGTTAATTATGAGACCTCGGTCTCTGCAGGCACAGTGCTTTCCCCAGCACTGTTCACCTAGGGAGTCCAAGTTCAGCCTTGCGAGTGAGCAACAGCAGGCAGACTCCTTCTCAGCAGGGCGGCTGGCAGACTGCTGGCGGCAAATGGGTGCTGTGGTCTTGTTTGGATCGGCAGTTCTGTGTGTTTTCCCCACCTGGGTCTGAGTTCGTTCTTTATATGGATTCTTGGGGTGTGTATGTACTCTGTGGCCTTCCAGGTCCCCCTTGTACTGACCAGCCCTGGGTTCAGTGTAGACCAAAGCTATAGCACCCTCAAGCCTTGGAGAGTGCCTTTGTAGGCCTAAGCAGACCATTTTTAAACTGTTTAAACTTGATCCAAAAACCCAACCGCAGCTAAGACGGAACGAGGAGGGTCTGCTAAGGTGCCTAGGCATGGGGCATCCTCACTGAACATAGTGGTGCCCAATTTCCAGCCAAGCCCAGCTGTCTGGGTTGTCCCAGCTCAGCAGGCAGAAAATGAGAAGGGCCGGTCCGGACCTTTCTATTAGAATCAAACAAGACCGAGACCGGGTTTAAAGCAAATTGATGAGCTGGAGAGAAAATCTGCAAACCACTTCCTAATTAGCCAAGGTCTGATCAAGGCGCCCGAGGCAACTTCCGCCTGGATTTCACCTCTCTCTTCCCTTTTTCCTTCTCGCCCCTCCTCAGCATCCATTCCCACACCACTTCACGTTTTTGAAAACGTTTTTTAACTCTGAGGCTCAAGTGTCAGAGAAAGTTGGAAGCCAGGTCTAGCTGTATTTTAGCGGCTTGTCTGACCCCTTGGTCACTGTTTTAGGGCAGGAGTGAGAACACAGATGGGTGGATGTCCGCACAAGGGACCGACTCTCCGGCTACTAGGAAGTGACCTGGGGGCGGGCGCGAAGACGTCCTGGAAGGACTCTCCACTTGGTGGGTCCCTCGCACAGTCCTGAGCGCTGAGCCTGGGTGTGGGGGAGGTGAGCCAGCCTGGCTGGGGGTGCTTGTGGCTGACTTAGGCCGGGCTGCAGTGAACCTCTGTACACGCGGGCGCGCGCACACACACTCCTAAAGCAGGCGGCGGGCCTGCTCCGCACCCGGGACAGGGTCTCTCCTTCTGCCGTGCCTGCAGCTCCGGGGGCGCAGGAAAAAAGGCTTGGCGCGCCCGTCTCGGCGCGAATTCGCCGCCGCATTCCCGCGCCAGGCATGGCAGCAACGCTACGAACTCACCGGGACCAGCGGCTCCGCGTGGGGCTGGGGGCTGGACGCCCGCCACCGGGGACCGAGAAGGCAAGGATCAAAGCCCGCGACAAGGGTTTGTGAGCGGGGGCCTCTCGAGTCCCCCGGGGCGTCCTAATTGCTCGCCCCCCGCAGCCTCCCGCTCGCAGGCTGTCCCGCCGCGCGGGCGTCCGGCCGCGGGCGCAGAACAGCTGCGAGGCCCGAGGAGCGTCGCCCGGCCCCTGCCGGCGTCGCTGCCCGGCGCTCGGGACCCTCGCGGCCCCAGGAAGACCCCTAGGAGAGGGGGAAGGGGTGGGCGGAGGGGATCCCCACACCGGCCAGGATGGGGCCTCCAGGCAGGCCAGGGCAGCAGGGCACGGCGGCCGCCCCCTCGGCCAGCACCGGCAGCCTTCCTCCCGCGGCCCCGTACGCTGCTGGAACACCAGCCACTTAAGAAGAAGAAAAGAACGCACACATTATCAAATAACCGCTCGGAAGAGGCCGGCAGGAAAAAACGGAGCTGTTTTTATACAAGCCAACCCCACGTCCTCACAGATATTGTAATTTCCTAATATTCCGGAAGGGATTCTTTTTTCCCCCCTCTAAGCCGAGTCACGCGGTTCATCATAGAACATGCTGCTTTAGTAAAAATCAGCTCCCTTGGATGTCATCACTTGTTAAAAAAAGATAAACTTTATTTTTGTAATTTTCAATCACAAAAAAATCTATATTTTTGTCTAAGCGTTTATTTTACTGAATCAAAAAGACATGAAAAAGAAAAATCATGTTTTTACTAACGTATATAAGTGACTCTGTTTTGGACAACATATAATAAATATGATATATCACTTATCACTCAGTCTTTCAAATGTACATTTTTTTTTCATATTATGGAGCATGCCACTTTTCTGAAAGAAAAAAGGTCATGAGAAATCAGTGCAAAGTTCTCAGTCACCCTCCTCTTTTCTCTGGGGCCGACAGAATGTCCACAGCAAGGCCCTGGCCTCGGCTGGAGGCTGGCTGTCCATCTACAGTTCTCTCTGCCTGTGCGGTTTCCGCCCCGTGCCCTTTTTCCTTCCCTCCCCCCTCCCCCCTCCTGCTTGTCCCTAAAGTCATTTGGGAAAAAAAAAAAAGAACTTGAGGTTTTGTTTTTGTTGATGTTTTCACTTACTGGTCGCACTTTGTGTGGGGTCAGCGTTTTCGCCAGTCACGCTGCTGTGGGGAGCTTTCCAGCCCTGTGTCTGGGGGTTGGGAGGTGGAGGGCAGAGGGTGGCTCCGCTGGGGTCCCCCGCCCCCCGGGGAGCGTCTTCCTCTCTCTCTCCTCTGCCTCCCGGGGTCGCGCCAGGGAGGCCTGGCGCCCGGCGCTGGGAGAGGAGGGGTGGCCGTCCGTCGGGCCGGGGACGGGAGAGGGATTCCCGCGCCTGGGCTAGTCCTTCACCGGGGGTGCGGGGTGCCTGGGATGGGGTTGGACAGGGGATTGAGGGCCGGCTGTCCCCCGGGTCCCAGGCCGTGGATGAGCACCCGGGGCACCAGGGGCCGCTGCAGCTGGGGATGGGGTGCTGGAGGAGTCCGATACATGCTGCTGTACATGGCAGCGGCAGCCGCCGCCGCCGTGGTGCTGTCCATGCTGCCCAGCAGGCTCGGGTGATAGAAATAAGGCGACGGAAACATCCTTTGCAGCGCCGAGTAGTTCCCCGCCTCGGCCAGCAGCTCCAGGCCCACCGCGGTCTGCCGCTTCCACTTGGTTCTGAAAGAAAGCGGGTGTGCAGCACCCAGCAGCTGTGGGCACTGGCCGGGCACTGGCCAGGCCCCGGGAGGCGGCCCCTTTCTCTGGCCTTCTCCCACCTCCCGCGTCTTTCCCCCCTGGGTGGCAGACTGGCAGACCTCTTCGAACTGGGAAAGACAGGCATGTCCTGCCCCAGCATGGCTCACAGAACAGCCCACACCCAAAGTCCATTTTGCAAATTACACCCTCAGCCTCTGAGACACTCGCAAATGAAGTCCTAGGAACTTTGCTGCCTTTTCCTGTCGGTCGGCTTCAACATTGCCCTCCTGCCCGCCTTTTATAGTTGGGCTACTTCCTGAAACTTTTTCTAGGGACCGAAGGAGACCCCTCTTTCCACAGTCAGTCTTCCTCCTCCCTCCTTAATCCTCTTCCCATGCACTTCTCTCCCAACAATCCCAAAGTGTCCCCTTTCAACCCCTGGTCCTTCCCCCCTGCCTGAGAGAGAGGAAGAAACCATAAACAAAGGGACCCAGAGACTCCTAGGCCTCAGACCCCAGCCCCTCTCAGTCCCCAAGGCTGTGGAGACACATCTCTCTTCTACAGCCTGACAGGACCTTACAGCGGGCGGGGGAGCTTGAGGGGAGGAGGGCGACAAGGTCTCAAAACGGAATTCGTTGGCGGAAGGGCTCTCCCAAGGGGATAGTACCTCCTGGCCATTCTGGGGGGAGGGGATGCATTTCCAGATATTTCCTCCTCAGGGAGAAAGTAACAACTAAAACCTGTGATCAGCTTTTCTCAGGCCCCCTTCCCTCCCTCCGCCACACACCCTGTGAGGGAGACGGGAAGAGCAGGCGTTTGCTCAAATGCCTTATGAAGGAACGCAGGGCTGGTGGGCCATCCGTAACCGGCAGCTCCAGCCAAATTAATAAACATGTCGCCCATTTTAAATTGGCTACAAATGACACTAATGTTTTCCGACAGAATTAGGGTGGCTGAAACCGTATGTAATGAGACAGAAAATTATGGTAAAGATGACAACTGGATGGGCATTTCCAACCGCACTTATGGACGATTAGAACACAAGCGAGAGAAAGGGGGGAAAGAAAATTGAGACATGGGAGATGAGCGCCAGGCTTGGAAACAGCATAACCCCTGCCTCTGATCGCCCAGGTCTCCCCTCTACACGTCAAGGCCCTGCGAGCTGCCAGCCGCTTTCGCTTTCCTAATTTCCCTTCTAGAGAAGCAGCGATGCCGGGCAGGCTCGCAGCACCCTTTCTCCGTATCGAGAGAGCAGAGGGAGTCAGTACAGGGGACAAGACCCCCTTCCCCATCCCCCTACCCTCCATGGCCGGATGCCTGGCCAGCTGCCCGATTCTCCAGCCTGAGGCTGCCGACCCAACTCTAACCCAGCTGGGCCCTCCTAGTCTCTGCAGCTATACCGACCAAGGCTTGGACTCTGCCTCTCCCAGCCTCCTCTCACAGGCCAGAGCAAAGACATTGAAGCCAAAGGCTGGTGGGACAGCTCTGTGAGGAAGCAATGGCCGGGCCGTGTTGCTGGCTACATAATTTGGAACCAGCCTGGGGCGGGCCCAAGGGGTGCACCTTGCAGACTCTCTGGGCCTGAGTGTCAGCTGCACAGATGTCTCAATTTGAGAAGGTGTGGCTTGATTGATTTGGGGAGGCAGTGGGGGGAATTCCATTGACTCGGGTTTCAGAGGGAAAGCAGCACCTGTTAAGACACTTGAAAGCGCAAAATGGTCCAAATTCCAGCTGTCCTTTCATCCCTCTCACCTTGGGGGTGTGGCTAACCCCTACCTCAGCCTGAAAGTGCCCGAGCACCCACTCCAGGCTCTCCGACTCCTGAGGTCAGGAGGGAAGACGATTGGTGTGATGGCCACACTTAAACAGCCGGATGTCTCTGCTCTCCCCCAGCAGCCCTCTTACCTGCGGTTCTGGTACCAGGTCTTGACTTGGGTATCAGTGAGGTTGAGCGCAGCGGCCAGGTCCATGCGATCCTGCACGCTCAGGTATTTCTGCCGTTCAAAGCTACGCTCCAACTGATTGAGCTGGTGGTCTGAGAAAGCCGTCCTGGCTTTCCGAGGCTTCTTGGCTCTCACAGGGGGACTCTCTCGGCTGCTCGTAATCTCCCGGTCTCCTTCCTCCTTTGTTCCTAGGAGAGAGACCCAGCCACAGACTAAGTTAGCCTGGAATGGGGAAGGATAAAAGGTCCTCCTGGCACACAGTTCCACATTCCCAAGCCAGCCACGGGTCCTGGGGGACTACACTCTGCCACCCTCTCACACACACATACTTGGGCCTTAGCCAGTGTGAAGGAAGAGAACCACTGTCTGACTGGGGAGTGTGGGGCCTTGTTCAGACGTCCTAAAGGAGTTCTGGAAGGGTTTCTGATCTTCACATGGATGGAAGTTAAGAAGTAAAATATGTATGTCTACTTTTTCAATAAAGGGTTCTCTTGTTATTGTTTCCTTGATTGGGGGACACTGTCCCTTTCTTTATTGTTTTCACTATGACTTAGTT
>CAUYQG010163599.1:0-48734 GCA_963574415.1 Tarsius wallacei
GCTAATGAAAGTATCAAAAAATACCATTCTTTATTTTGCCTTGTATTGGATTTAAAATCCTGCTTTTATCCCAGATAAAATCATAGTTAGTTACTTAACTCTTTAAGTATTCAGCCTGATGTCACAGCTGCTTATATATTAAAGAGTTTTAAAAGCAAACTATTAAAATTTTTTAGCAGCTACACTGTACTGATGAGTCCCAAAAAGGATGAAATAACAATTTACAATGCATCCTTTCCTTATGTGCTATTTCTTCTACTTATTGATGTATTTGTCCATTGCATCTTGTAAATGTATAAAACGTTGTATGTATTTTATAGATTCAATATTATGTAAAATTTATATGCCAAGTAAGTTGTCTGCTAGTGTATAGCAAATGCTCCAGCTGCTAGAACAGTCCCAGAAGATGCAACTTCTTAAGCTAGAGCCCATGTAGAAATTCCGTGGTGTTTCACTGACAATACTTGGCAAGTCTACCAGCAGAAACTAACAGGATCTATTGGGAATCCCCTTAAAGTGAACAGTAACATTCTTCCCTGCAAGATATGAGACTCCCCTCTCTCATCTGGCGATTCCACGTGGTCGGGACACCAGGAAGCACAGCATTTGGAAAGCTTTTTTAAAAAATCTCTATGAGCTGTAAACTCCTTTACTTCTCCTAAATGCACCAGGCAGAGGCTGAGGAAACCTCCTCTTACCTTTCATAAAAATAGGATATTGGGGGTAAGTACTTGAACTCAATAAAAAACATCTGCAAAAAACATAATACTCACTTTATATTTAATGACAACTCAGTGATTTCTTGCGAATATCAGAAACAAGGCAGTTGTGTTCTGTCTCACCACCAGTATCCAATGACATAGGAATTCTAGACAATGCAATAAGACCAAAAATAAATAAATAAATAAACAAATAAATAAATGACATACAGATTAGAAAGGAAGACATAAAATTGCTCCTATTTGCAGATCATAAGATTACCTATGTAGAAAACCCAAGCAATATAAAAAACAAACCAAACAAAAACCTAGAACTAATTCATGAGTTCAGCAAGGTTATAGGACACAAGTTTACACAAAAGTTAATCGCATTACTATATAGTGACAGTCAATGTGAAAACAAAAACATAATAGCATTTATAATCATTTCAAAAAAAGTATAAAATGCATGTGAGGGGACATCAAAAAAACTGGAATATTTATTTGGAGGGTGTGCCCCTTATAGTATGAACTTCCTCCATTAGGTCAGTGTTCTAGAAACCCATTGTTTTTATCTGGAAGTTTTGAGAATGTTGCATCATGATTTATGAAAGAAACATCCCAAGTTAGCAGCAAACAGGTGACTGGTTCACCAAGACAACTATGTGTCCACACCGCACTGAGTGTTGAGCAGGTTTTGACTAAAACCAAAAACAGCATGGCCCCTGTGCCCTACCCTCCTTATTCACCCAGTCTTGCCCCGAACCACTTTTTTTTGTTTTTTCCTGGATGAAAAAAGTCCTCAGAGAGATGTTTTGCCATGTGGAAGAGGTGAAACAAAAAATGGCAGAAGCCCTAAAAAGCATCAAAATTGATGAGTTCAAAAACTTTCAAGAACAGTGGAGAAAGCATCTCGATAGGTGTATTGCATTAAACAGAGATTGCTTTGAAGATGAATAAAGTTGAAACATGCAAGAATAAATACACAATTTTTTATAAGTAAATTCTATTTTGGGGGGGTCCTTCCTTGTATATAATATTCAGAATCTGCTGAAAATTTCAAATGCTGATTTTAAAAAGCAAAAGGAAATAAAACCTGGATAAATGGAGGCACATACTGAGTTCATAGATTGAAGGGCTCAACATAATAAAGATATCTATCTGTTTTTTCCCAAAGCAATCTATAGCTTCAATGCAACTTCTATCAAAATCCCAGCAAGATTTTTTAATAGACATAGACAAGCTTATTCCAAAGTTTATGTGGAAAGATATAGGCCCCAAAGTTCTAAAACAATCTTGAAAAAGTGGAATGAAGTAGAGAAATTATATGGTAACTCTATGAGAATTGCTATGCTAATTAAAATAATATTGGCAGAGGACTGGATATTTAGATAAAACAGAATAGAGAACCCATAAATAGACCCACACAAATAGGTCGATCAAAATTTGCAAACAGGCAGGAAGTTCGGTAAATGACATTGGGGCACATGGATATTGGCAAAACAAAACAAAACAAAACAAAAAAACTTCAGCTAAACCTCATATTGTACGCAAATATTAACCTAAAAGGAATCACAAACTTTAAAACATAAAGTTATAAAACTTTAAGAAAAGTTATGAGCAAATTAGAGCTAGCCAAATTCTGAGACTTGATATCAAAGCACGATTCATAAGAAAAAAATGATACATTGGACTTCATCAAAATGGAAAACCTTTATTCTGCAAATTACCTTGTAAGAGAATGAAAACACAGGCTAGAAACTGGAAGATAATTTGCACACCAGATGTCCTACAAAGGACTGGTATCTAAAGAACTCAAAACTCAACAATAAAAAAGAAATCTAATTAGAGAAGGGTGCAACTTCTTTATAAACCAACTACCTGCAGGTAAACCAAACTGCAGGTTAAGGACACGATCCTCCTCAACACTGGCTTCACTTCAGAAACCAGCTACAAATTCAGGAGTCCCCAAGCTATCTTCACTCTCACCAGCTCTCTGGTACTTCAAATTGCAGTTTTGTAACATTATCCTTAAGATGGCAAAAGGACACAAATCAGAACTGGGAGGGTTCCATACCTGAAATTTTGACTGTCCTCTCTCCATAGAGTCAGTATGTGTTAGCCTCCTGACACACCCGTGTATAATAATATGCAGAGTACAGTGGACCCCTGAACAACATACAGGCTAGTGCTGCCAACATCTCACACAGTTGAAAATACATATATAATTTTGACTCCCCCAAAACTTTACTAATAGACCACTGTTGACTAGAAGCCTTATTGATAACATAATAACAAGCAGTCAACACATATTTTGCACCTTGCAAAAAAGCAAGTCGTTTGCACCTGCTGGCATAGCTGCAGCAATGGCTTCTCAAATATTCATTGTTTTTCTTTTTTAGATTCAAGGGATATATGTGCAAATTTGTTAATGGGTATATTGTGTGATGGTGAAGGTTAGATTCCTGTTGAACCTGTCAGCCAGATAGTGAATATGGTACCCAAAAGATAATTTTTCAATCCTTGTACCCCACAAATCTTTATTTGCAATGTCATTGCTATATTCATTTATCTTGAAATGGTGGTTGATCACGGCTACAGACCTCAATCTATGTACATACAAATATTTAGGCAATTCAACTTTTTGTTGTAGTGTCATGACTTTTCTCTGCTTCTTGGGAGAACTTCTATCATCAATAGTGGCACTTCGTATAGGTCCCATGGTGTTATCCAAGACTTATGATGATGCACTAAACACAATGTGAAAAATATGTAAGAGATCACTTTTTACAGCAATATGCAATTTACTAGAGAGATAAGCTGCCTAAGTGGAGATGATTAGCAGCACATGCATTTTAAACAGATACTTGTGCCAGTTGAGCTGCTGCCAATAGCAACAGGACATAGCTACACAATTATTACAGTAGTACATTATGGACTCCAGTTAATTTTATGCAGTTATAATTTAATACTTCATTATTACATTTTTTTACATTTCTTTTTTTTTTTTTTTTGAGTTGGAGTCACACTCTGTCACCCAGGCTGGAGTGCAGGGGCATGCTTCCGGCCACGGCAGCCTCAACCTGCTGGGTTCAGGTGATCCTTCTGCCTCAGCCTTCCAAGTAGCCAGAACTACAGGTGTGCGCCACCATGCCCAGTTAATTTTTTGATCTATTGTAGAGATGAGGTCTCACCATGTTGCCAAGGCTGATTTCAAGCTCACAGGCTCAGACAGTCCTCTTGCCTCGACCTCCCAAAGTGCTGGGATTATAGGCTTGAGCCACTGCACCCCACCTATTTACATTTCTATCTATTGCAAGTGGCACCATGTACAGTATGTGCACATATGTTTTGATAAATTTTAACTTTTTATAATAGATTTGTGTAATATGGTAGTAAATTATAAAATTGACTAGTGTCTACATATATTTTATGCATTCATGATATGTAATTTTTTCTTATTTTTGATATTTCTAGGCTATGCAGTTCATCTGTTAGTTTTTTTTACATTGTCACAGGACTCCAAAAATGTTTCAATATATTCATTGAAACAAATATCTGCATGTCAGTGGACCTATCTAATTTAAAACTGTGTCGTTCAAAAGTCAGCTGATTGCCAACTAGGAAAGACCACCAGAGCTTCTGTGTCCACATTATCAATTGTAATTTCATTACACGGATCAGATTGATTGAATCATCACCTGTGAGGCTGTACTCAAAATCTAGCCTATCCTCTCTCTGCACCCAGAGGAAAGGTTGATCTCACATGCTTCAAAATCCCAACCTTCTACTCACCTGGATGTATTCTCTGGTGAGATCAGTCACATGTTAACATAAACTATCTAACCAAGATGCTTCCATGTGTTTTAAAGATTTAGAAGTTAACTCCCAGAAACTGGGACAAAGATCTCTCTTTGAGTAAAGTTAGTTCTTTACTACAAAATGGGCAAAAGACATGGACAGAAATTTCACAGAATAGAATGTACAAATGACAAATAACCCAAGAAAAGATGCTCAATATTATTAGTTAGAAATGCAAATTAAAACCACAATGAGATATCATTACATAGGTACCAGAATTACTTAAAAAGAATCATGCTAAATTTTGATGAGGATGCAGAGAAACTGTATGATACATTGATACATAGCTTGGGGAAATGTGTGATGTTGCAGACAATATAAAAGATAGTTTGACAGTACATTAGAGCTCTCCAAATAAAAATGTGTTTGTGTGTGTATATATGTATATTATAATATATATTAAATGTATATGATATATATATGTTATATATGCTATAAATAAAGCATGTTGTATACACTCTCTATAGGCATAATAAGAATTGGCTCATGTAATTATAGAGGCTTATATGGTTATATATTTAATAGGAATTTGTTCACATAATTGTATATGTTATATATGTTGTATATGTGGATAATATATGTATAATAGAAATTGGTTCACATGGTTGCAGAGGCTGAGAAATCCCATGATCTATTTTCTGCAAAGCAGAGAACCAGGAAAGCCAAATACCAGAGAAGAAGGAATGTGGAAGGCCTAGGGCAGGAGGAGATAGATGTCTCAGCTGTAGCAGAGAGGAAATTCCTATCCTCAGTCTTTTTTGCTCTATTCAATCCCTCAAAGATTGGATAATCTCAACTGGTATTGATGAGGGCCTTCTTTACTCAATTGACTGATGAAATGATAATTTCTTCCTGCGATACTGTCACACTCAGAAATAATGTATTACCAGCTATCTGGGCATCCCTTAGCCAGGCAATTTGACATATTTGGCTAACTATTTTTTTTTAAAATCATGGTTTAACATTTAACATGAGATCTATTCACCTAACAGATTTTTGAATATAAAATATATTTTTACCTATAGGCATAATGTGTAGCACATTGCTGAACAGATTCATCTTGTATATCTGAAATGTTATAAGCATTAATTACCAATTCCTCATTTCCTCTACCCTCAAGACCCTAGTAACCACCATTTTATTCTTTGCTTCTATGACTGACTATTTTAGACACCTCTCATAAGTGAAATCATGCAGTATTTGTCTTTTTGTGACTAGCTTTTTTCACTTAGCATAGTGACCTCAAGATTTAGAAATGTTGATGCATATTTCAGGGTTTTCTTCTTGTAAGACTAAATAATATTCCATTGTATGTATGTACCACATTTGTTTATCCATTCGTCTAACTGTGGACACTTAGGTTGCATCATTATTTTAGTTGTAATATTATAATGTAGCTTTTAAGATGTTACTACTAGGGGAAACTGAGTAAAAAGGACATGGAATCCTTCTGTAATATTTCTCACAACTGCATGTGATTCTACCATGAGTTCAAAATAATGTTTGATTACAAAATAATATCTATATTAGATGACAAAAAATAATTCATCCCTTTTATGCATGTAGAGTCAGGGCCTGCAACATAAGTTGCAGGATTCAGTGCTAAATAAAAATGTAGAACACTTTGTTCCAAAAAGTATTGAATATTTTAAGACATTGATATAGAGTATTAAACCATGCCCTTTTAGCATGAGGAACTGTGCTACAGCACAGATTGCACATTCATGTTAGCTGGCCTTACAGATTGATTTCTTGCCCATTTATAATTCATTGTTGACTCCTCAGGTTCAGAGTATTTACTTCTTCAAGTGGATAATTTTCTATTCCTTTTCTGCTGAGCTATATAACAGTTGTGTAGTTGCTTTGCTGAATGGCCTCAATCATTTCTCTCAACTCCTTTTCATAATGCACTAGGATGAAGCACACTATTTCTCCTGCCCAGGAAGAAACATTGCTATTCAGGATATTTAAACCTAGGCACTAGACAATCAGAACTGTCTCTGGCCAGTGTTCCACACTTGAGGGAAATGGCACAGTCTGAGCCCTGAAGAAAAAGGTTGTAGGTATTATCTAGATCAAAGTCCCAGCAGGAAGATTTTAGATGACTATGCTCATAAGATTTCCTTAAGCAGATATAAATTACTAGTGATTTAATAATAAGTATAGTAACAGCTAAAGGTTATTTTCTTTTAGCACCTTTGCTTAAATCATAGATTTCATTCCTCAAAACAAACCTGTCAAGCAGGGTACTATTATGCTCCTTTTATTCATATAGGTCTTCAGGCTGAGAAAGGTAAATATGCTGTAATCATTTATTTAATAATACATTACCACACACTGATGGTGTTATGGTCTAAATATATGCGCCCCCCTGACTCACAAATGTATATGTAAAGTTGAACAGCTACCAGGCTACAAGAGCCATATTTGAGATGGGTTTGTTTTGTTCCAAAGACCATGTTCTTTCGCATTATTATAATTGGCTATTATATTCCTCATTTGTTTAATATCTTTACCATCCATCCTGTTATCAAAGGCAGAAAGGCCTGAGAGAAGTGAGATAGAGTTCAACACAGAAAAAACACTTTTTATACATATTTTGCTGTTTCTTGTAACAATTTATCTGTCTGCTCTTCTAATAAACAAAATCTGATAAAATATTACTTTTATAATAGTGGAGATATTCACATCTGTTGAATAGTAATGGGTACCCTGTAAGAGGCTTTTTCTTTTCCTCACATTCAGTCAATTAGTCACCAATTTATGCCTCCTAAATATAGCCACAATTTAAAATTTTTTAAATAAACAATTTTTTTCTTCTTTTAATTATTTTATTTTATTTTATTTTAAAGATGTGGGATACAATTCAGGGTTAGGTATCAAATTCTTTTTGTAAGTAAAATCAAAATTACTCTATCTGTGTACTCCCTTCCCTCACACTGAAACCCCTAAGGACCGCGTAAATAAATGTCACTGTATCTTATAAAGTGGTATAAACTATTGGACATGGAGTTTGCATAAGAAAGTAAACAGAAGGATATAACTTAGAAGTCATGAAATTTACATACCTTAATGTAAAACCCCCTGTGATAGTTGGAAAGTAATTTTTATCACAATTCTCTTTTTATAGTTTGTTCTCAAGTCATCTCAAATTTCAGATGATTTCCCAACTATGCTACATATTCTCTTCTTTCTGGGCCTGAGTTTAGTTCCCTTAAAATGGAAGACTTCTCCCTCCGCCTCAAATGCTCCACTTTTTCATTTAGCTAACTCCTATCCATTACATATTCAGGATGTAAATTTGGTTAGCATTTCCATGGAAGAACTTCTTCTAGTTAAATACCCTCATTAAGTGCTTTCATAATATCTTATTTTACTGCCTTTCACGATTTGTTACAATATGTTATACATACTTACTAGGTTTTGAAACTACTTGTTAAATGGTTAAATGCGTATTCATATCATTCTGCTGTGAACTTTCTTTCAGTTTAGTTTCCTCATAAAATGAAACTGTTACAGCAATGTAGAATCCAAGAGTTTCATATTAATAGATGATATGACTAACTCACAACTTCCAAGTCATTTGACCTTTATAGTTCAAAATAGTTTCCAAAGCAGCTCATTTAGTCATGGGCTCTATCACTTATTGTGATAAACTGACAAATTATTTAATCCCTCACCCAATAATCTCTGAAAAATAAAAGTAATGTTAGCCTCATTAGCTAGTGGCATCAATTAAATGAGAACATATTTTCAGATCTCTTATTAATGTGTCTAAATCATAGTAAGCAATAAAAGGCTATTGTTTTATATTGTCATACCACAATAATAATGGTAAAGTAATATCATTAGTTCAGTCAGCAGTGTGGGAATTCCAGGTGATGTTAAATTCCTCAAGGTTTACCTTCTGTCATATTTATTATTATTTTTTAAAATTTTATTATAAAGATGTGGGGTACAACTGGGAATTAACTACTTAAGTAGGCTGCATGCAAGTGAAGTTTGGGCTTCTAACTGGTCCTCATTCCCCCTGGTAGTAGACCAGGTACTCTTTTTATTGTCATGTGCCCACCACCCCTTCTCTCCCCTACAAGTGCTCAGTGACTGCTGTTTGTTCCCACACTTGTGTTAATGTGACTAGCGCTCAGGGCCCACTTATGAGTGAGAACATGCAGTATCACGTTCTTTGTTTCTGTGATAGTTCACTTAACACTGTGGTCTCCAACTCCATCCAATATGCTGCAGAGTCCATGATTTTGTTCTTCTTCGTGGCTGTGTAATACTCTATCATGTATATGTACCACTTTTGATGGGCAGTAGGGTTGGTTCCATGTTTTTGCTATTGTGAATAGTGTGGCTATAAACATGTAGGTGCAAGTATCTGTTATGTAGAATGGTTTATGTTCTTCCTGGTATATTCCCAGAAGAGAAATTGCTGGGTTATATGGAAAGTCAATTTTTAGTTCTTATAGGGATTGCCACACTACTTTCTATAGAAGTTGAACTACCTTCACTCCCATCAACAATGTAGAAGCATTCTCTTTTCTCTGCACCTGTACCAGCATCTGTTTGTTTTTTTTTTTTGACTTATTAATAATAGCCATCCCTGTTGCCTCATTGTAGTTTTGATTTGCATTTCTCTAATTAGTGAGGCTGAGCAGTTTTTCATGTGTCCATTGACTGCTTGTATGTCATCTTTTGAGAAGTGTCTGTTTCTGTCTTTTGCTCATTTTTTGGGGGAGTTGGTTTTTTCCATTTACTTCATTTGATTTCCTCGTAGATGCTGGATGTTAGGCCTTTGTTAGATGCGTAATTTGCAAATATTTTCTGTGGGTTTTCTCTTTACTCTCTTGATGGTTTCTTTTGCTGTGCATTTTTAGTTTGATGAGGTGCCACTTTTCTATCTTATCTTTTATGGGATTCACTTTTGGGAACTTGGTCAAGAATTTGTTGCCTACTCCGATGTGTATAAGGGTGTTCCTTACATTTTCTTCTAGGATTCTTATAGTTTGAGTTTTATGTTTAGGTCTTTGGTCTATTTAAAGTTGACTTTTGAATATGGTGATATGTAGGGGTCCCGTTTTATTATTCTACATGTGGCCAGTTAGTTTTCCCAGCATCATTTGCTAAATATGGTCTCCTTTCCCCAGTGCTTCTTATTAGTGGTTTTGTGTAAGATGAATTGGTTGAGGGTTCATGTTTTTGCTTCTGAAATCTCTGTCCTGTTCCTTCCGTTAGTCTATGTGCCTATTCCTGTACCAATACCAAGCTGTTTTGGTTGCTGTAGGCTTGTAATAAAGCTTCAAGTGTGAAAGTATTCCTTTTGCTGAGGATTGTTTTAGGTATTCGTGTTTTTTTTAAAAATATGAATTTCTGTATTGTTGTTTCCAGGTCTGAGAAAAATGATGTTGGTAATTTGATTGGTATTTCATTGTATCTGAATATTATGTTGGGTAGAATGACAATATTGATTCTTCCAATCCATGAGCATGGAATGTTTTTCCATTTGTTTGTGTCATTCCAGATTTCTTTGAGCAACGTTTTGTAGTTTTTGCTGTAAAGTTCTTTCACTTCTCTGGTTGGGCAGATGACAAGGTTTTTCCATTGTGTGTGTGTGTGTGTGTGTGTGTGTGTGGGTGTGTGTGTGTGTGTATGTATGTTTGGCCTTGTTAGTGTATAGAAATACAACTGTCTTTTGCACATTGATTTTATACTCTGAGACTTTACCAAAGTCATTTATCAGTGCAAGGAGGTTTTTGGTAGACTCCCTAGGGTTTTCAATGTATAGAATCATCATCTGCAACAAGGGACAGCTTAACTTCCTCTTTTCCTATTTGGATATCTCTGGTTTCTTTCTCTTGCCTGATTGCTTTGACTACCATTTCCAGACCTATGTTAAAGAGGAGGGGTAAGAATGAGCATCCTGGTCTTGTTCCTGTTCTTAGGGGAAATGCTTCCAGCTTCTGCCCATTAAACAGCATGTTAGTTATGGGTTTATCATAGATGGCTCTTAGTTGTTTGAGGAATTTCCCTTTTATGCCTAGCTGCTCAAGGGTTTTTTCCTGCATCTAGTGATCTAATCATGTGACTCTTTATTTTACATCTGTTAATGTGCTGAATAACATTTATGGTCTTGCAAATGTTAAACCAACCCTGCATCCCAGGAATGAAGCCCACCTGGTCATGGTGGATGACCTTTGAGATGTGTTATTGGAGCTGATTTTCTAGAATCTTGTTGACAACTTTTGTGTCTATGTTCATAAAGGAGATTGGTCTGTAATTTTGTTGTTGTTGTTGTTGGGTCTTTGTTAGGTTTGAGTAGCAGTATGATGTTAGCTTCATAAAATGAGTTGGAGAGAATTCCACTGTTCTCAATTGCCTAGAATACTTTAAATAAGATTGGTATCAGCTCCTCCTTCTATGTCTTATAGAATTCAGCTGGGAAGTCATCTGGTCCAGGGCTTTTTTTTTGGTGGGAAAGATTTCTTATGACTGAGTTGATTTCCTGGGTTGTTATTGGTGTGTTTAGAGTTTCAATTTTTTGTTTCAACCTTGGGGTGTGGTGTGATGTCAGAAAATCCATTTCTTTTAGGTTTTCTAGTTTATTT
The DNA here is from genome assembly GCA_963574415.1 of Tarsius wallacei. Taxonomy (NCBI): domain Eukaryota; kingdom Metazoa; phylum Chordata; class Mammalia; order Primates; family Tarsiidae; genus Tarsius; species Tarsius wallacei. The sequence continues at coordinate 11,168 of CAUYQG010163599.1, forward strand.
GCATACCAGATGTTCATAGAAATCTCTTATGATCTTTTGAATTTCTTCAGGGGCAGTTGTGACCTTGCCTTTTGTGTTTCTATGTGTGTTTATATTGACATTCTCTCTTTCTCTCTTTTTTAGTCAGTCTTTCCAGGTGTTTCTCATTCTTATTTATCCTTTCAAAGAACTTTTTGTCTTCTTGATCTTTTCTATGATATTTTTGCTTTCTTTATCCAGCAGTTGTGATTTTTATCTTGGCGATCTGGATTCTTTTGCTAAAGTTAGACTTTGAATGATCTTGTCCTTCTATCTTCTTTACTTGTGACATTAGGCTATTTACTTGTGATCTTCCTGTTTTCTTCATGTGTGCATGTAATGCTATTAATTTTCCTCTTAACACTATTTCATGACATCCTAGATATTCTAATAAGATGTGTCTTTGTTTTTGTTTGTTTCCAGGAATTTTTATTTCTGTGTTTACCCAGAAGTCATTTAGTAGCATGTTGTTTAGTGTCTATGTCTTTGTGTGTTTTGGGGCGATCTTGTTGGTGGCAATATTTATTTTTATTTCACTGTGATCTGAGAATATGTGTGATATTATTTAGACCTTTTGAAATTTGTTCACACTTGGTTATGTCCAACAATGTGATTGATCATGGAGTATGTCCATGTGCTAATGAGTAGAATGTATTCTCTGTTGATGTTGGCTGGAGTGTTCTGTAGATGTCTATTAAATTCATTTGATTCAGTAATGAGTAAGGTTCCAGATCTTCTTGGATTTTACCTCCATGATTTATCTAAAGCTATTAATGGGGTGTTTGCATCTCCAACTATGATTATGTGAGAGTCAATAGTCGTTTTATAAAACCTGGTGCTCCTGTGTTGGGTGTATATATGTTTAAGATAGATATTTCTTGCTGGTGGATTGAGCCTTTTATCATTATGTAGTGTTGTTCTGTGTCCTTTTTAATTTTTGATAGTTTGAAGTCTGCTTTTCCTGATATCAGAATAGCTACACTTGCTCTCTTCTGTTTTCTACTTGTCTGAAAGACCATTTTCCAGCCCCCAACTTTGAGCCTGTGGTGTCCTTTCCAGTGAGATGAGTTTCCTGGAGGCAGCAGACTGTTGGATAATGCTTTTTAATCTAGTTTATCATTCTGTCTCTTCAGTGGAGCATTTAGTTCACCCATGTTCAAATTGATTATTGAAATGTGAGATGTTTTCTCTGTCATAGGGCTCTTAGGGAGTTGTTTTGCTTTCTTTTTACTTTTGTATTTATATATGTGTATATTTTCATTTTTGTGAATGCTCTGTATTGTTTCTGTATACTTTGTTAACTGTTCTTGTCTGTATTTTTGTGATAGGTATAACCACTTTTTTTTTTCTATGTTCAACGCCTTCTTAAGTGTCTCCTGAAGGGCTGGTCTGGAGGTGGCATATTCTCTTAGAAATTGGATGTCTGGGAAGGATTTTAATTCATCATCACCAATGAAGTTTAGTTTGGTAGGTCGTAAATTCTTGTTTGGAATTGCTTATCTTTAAGAACTTTAAAGACTGGACTCCATTTCCTGCTGGTTTTTAGTGTTTCTGCAGATAAGTCTGGAGTGATTCTGATGGGTCTTCCCCATTAGGTAGTCTGAACTTCCTCTCTTGCTGCCTTTAGGATTTTTTCTTTATGCTTACTTTGTGGAGGCAGATTACTGTGTGTCTTGGGGATGGTCTTCTTATGTGATGCCTTGTGGGGTTTCTCTGAATGTCTTGCACTTAAATGGTCACCTCTCTAGTGAGATGTGGTTTGTTTTCTTGGATGACATCATGGAATGTCTGTTCCATGGTGTTCTCAGTTTTCCTTCCTGCTTCAGGGACACCAATCAGGCATAGATTTGGCTTCTTGGCAGAGACACATTTGTAGATGTTTATTAAATCCGTTTTTATCAATCATTGGGGTTAAGGTTCCACATCTTTTTTTTTTTTTTTTTTTTTTACCTCAATGCTCTATTAAAGGCTTCATTTCTTCTTTTTAAACTTTTGTCCTGGTTTTGACAGACTGGGTCAATTCCATATTTTGGTCTTCAAGATCAGAGATTCTTTTCTCTTCTTGGTTGATTCTGCTTCTTATACTTGTTACTGTGGTATGGATTTCCTGAATGGCGTTCTTAATTTCCATTATTTTAGAATAGGCTTTTCTAAACTTGGTCAACTCCGTTTTTACTTCCTGTGTGATTTTGATGAGTTTTCCTTCTAGTTTCTCTTCATTCTCTCTGTTCATTTTAGCCATCTGATTTCTGTGACTGTCATCTGGGCCAGGTTTTTCTGGGGAGTCATTGTTTGTGCTCTGGTAGCTCTTTTTTCAGGACTCTGAGGGTTGCTTATGTTTTTTTTATTTATTTTTTCCTCATTTGTGACAGACCTTTCTTTCCTGCCTGTAATTCCTCTTTAATTTGTTGCTCTGAAGCTAGTCAATGATACTCTGTTTTAGGGCCTATTCTATGGCTCAATATAGATCACTTGGTAAAAGGGGGGGACATTCACTTATGCTCCTTGCTCCACCCTATGGTAGGTTTCTCTCCTGTAGATTTTTTTCCTCTTACTGCTAATATAGTCAGGTTAGCTTTCAGCCCTTGCTGCTAATACTCTGTTGACACCAAGTGGGGGGATGGACACCCTGTCTGTTATCTGCAGTTTGGAGTCCAGATGGCCTCCCATTGAGAAAAGCTTCAGATGTCTTTTATGTCACTCCTTCCCTGTTCAAGTCCATATTCTCTTCTTGAAAAAGTTCCTTGGATGGATGGACTTAGATTCTATAATACTGAGTGATATCACAGAAACAAAAAACTGAGTACTACATGTTCTCACTCATAAGCATACCTTGAACTATTATCATAATTCTGTAAGAAAGGGATTGGCAGTAGTGGGAAAATGCTGGAGGGGGGGCACTTAATCAACAAGGGTACCTACATAATGAACCTTTGTATACCTAACCATGAATTGTACCCCACATCTTTGAAAAAAAAAATTAAAGAAAAAAAAAAAAGAAAACGTTCCCTGCTAAGTGGGAGTCAGGGAGGGGGATGTGCCCTTGCAGATGTGCAGGACTTAGAGGTAATTCTTTCTGATCTGGCTGGGAAGACAGCCATTAGTTGCTCATGGCAGGCACCAGTCAGATTCATGCTACAGGTGAGCTTTCCTTGCCTGGGAGTGACCACTGGTTTCCACTGGGAAGCTATGCTCATGGCTACTGGGATTGAATTTTGTTCCTCATTCAACTTGGGCTCTGGTTGCCTGTGTTGTGCCTTGATCAGGACTCCTCCTGCATAGTACTGATGACTTGCACATGGCTGGGAGGGGGTGAACAGACTCAAAGCATCTTAGTATCACTCACTCAGTCTCCTTTATTGGGCAGGGCTTCAGTGCATGACAAGGAATGAGATACCCAGATTTTCCTGTCTACCACTGCTTTCTGGCCTCTGTGTGTTCAAAGATAACTTTGCTGGGAGCAGGGTCCCTCACCTTTCAAAAGTGTTTGAGGTGTCTCCTTCTAGTGGCTGGGTCTTTACTCTCTGCCTTGCTTGGTAAAACATGTGTTGGTTTGCTGCTCCATGGTGGCCATCTTGGATCCTTCTTCCCCCTCTGTTATATTTAAAGTGGCAATTTTTTTATTAAGGGGAAAAGTGTAAGTCTGTTCATATCTATTTCTGTGTAATATAATATAATGAGAGAGAGAGAGAGAGAAATAGAGAGAGAGAGAGAGAGAGAGAGAGAGAGAGCAAACCCATGGTGAGAAAAACTAGAAGAGCCTGATTTTTTAAAAACCTTCTTTAATGTATTGGAGAATAGTTTTCAGGGCAACTGGAGGAGAAATAAAGTTTTGGAAAGGGCTACAGAGGAGTGAACCAACATTCTAGGAGCCACCCATCTCTTAGAGACATCTTAGTGATGAGTCAGATGCTGAGAATCTGGGCAGAGGACCTTGGCTAACATGCATTCTTTTGGGAGAGATAAAAATCTTTTCAAAGTACTTAAGTAGCAAAAATCATGAAGCTACTTGCCAAATTATTAAATTTCACAGAAAAAAGAGGTCAAGGAGAAAAATCTGAAAAGGAGAGTGCAATTTTTGGAAAACGTGTTGTTCAGGAGACAAAAATTTAAATTCAATCTCCAACAAAGAGAGGAAGATTTCATAAAAATCAGGACTCTCAGATGGAATTGCTAGAGGGTTTACTACAGGTGCTAGGACAAGTTAGAAATGATGGAACAGTGGAAAAGAAAGAACATAGAACTTTCCAGAAACTGAAACTCAGCCCTAAATCAACATGGTCTCTATTGGATTAAGGGCAATAGCTAGTCAACCTGGAGTTTATGCCTCGTGGGTAAGAGGGGACTACTGCATGAAGTTCCAGAACAGGCAAAGATAGTTTATGTTGTCAGAGGAGTTAAGATAGTGTTTACATTTGGGGTAATAGTGTTTACATTCAGGTCATGAATAAGGCATATGGGGTGTTGGCCTTGTTTTATATTGTTTTATTTTTATCTTGAAATCTTGATCAATATACTTGTTACATTGGTTACATTATTAATTTTTTTCCTTTTTTTTTTAGACAGGGTTTCATGCTGTCACCCAGGCTGGAGTGCAGTGACACTACCATAGCTCAATGCAGTCTTGACTTCTGGGTCTTGACTTCTGGGCTTAGTGATCCTTCCACCTTAGCCTCCTGAGTAGCTGAAATTACATGTGCATACCACTATGCCTGGCTAATTTTTTAATTTGTCTTTTTTTTTTTTTTTGTAGAGACAAGGCCTCACTATGTTGGTTAGGCTGGTCTGGAATTCCTGGGTTCAAGCAATCCCCCAGGCCTCTGCCTCCCAAAGTGCTGGGATCATAGGCATGAGCCACTGTGCCTAGCTACATTCTTAAATTTTTAAAAATTTTTTCTCTTAAACACATGATTTGCGTGCATCGCTATATTTGTGTGCATTGCTACATTTTAATAAAAAATGCTGTTACAGAAGTATATGAACAAGAAAGCAATGCATCTGATAAGATGCCTAGTGAAGAGCCTCTACACTACTGGAATGTTTTAGAGGCAGCACAGAAGCTGTAAGACGTTCAGGTCTATTTTTTAAGCATTGGGGAGTAGAAGTTGTAGCTGCAGTAGTAGTAATTTCCTGAAATATCAAAAAAAAGTTCTGAAGTAACTGGCATTATAGCTGTATTAGTGACTGTACTGTCTCAAATGTCTAATTTTTAGTGCAGAGGACAAAGATTTTTTCTTTGACTTATTTGCCATTGGGTGAGGAGGATGAAGAGAGAAAAGGCAGCTGCTAGGGGGAGTTGGATCTGTTCATATTCTTAGGCTAATTATCGCTCTACTCCAGGGCATTTTCTGACCCCTCTACACTAGGTTAGATTTCTTATTCTCTGTGTTTTTGTAACTGTAGTTTTCTGTATGTGTATTATACTTCAATGGTTAAAAATGACTACTCAACCATCCTTATCTACTATCCTTTCAGATACTAAATAAAGACAATGTGTGACCCTTTTCTGAGAACAGAGTAGGCTCTTGAGAATGGATTTGGAGATTAAAATGCTGTCGTCTTTACTTAGCTTACATTCATTTCCTCTGAGAGCCAACTCCTTCCTTTCAATAAATTCTTATTTCTAACATCGCTTTGTGCCCCACATATATCTATACCTAGAATTTTTTCCTTATTCAAAACCATTTTTTAAAAAGTTGACACACATTCATTTGTTTTGTAACTAAAGTACTATTTTTTTTTTTTTTGAGTTGGAGTCTCACTCCGTCGCCCAGACTGGAGTGCAGTGGCCGCTCCCGGCCACCACAGCCTCGACCTGCTGGGCTCCGGCGATCCTTCCGCCTCAGCCTTCCGAGTAGCTGGAACTACAAGCGCGCACTACCACGCCCGGCTAACTTTTTTTGATTTATTGTAGAGATGAGGTCTCTCCAAGTTGCCCAGGTGGGTCTCGAACCCGCAGGCTCAGGCAATTCACTCACCTCGGCCTCCCAAAGCATGGGATTACAGGCTGAGTCACCAAGCCTGGCTCTAAAGTAGTATTAATGAAGTAACTCCAACAACTTTTCTTTTAAAGTCTTACAAACATCAGTCTATTTTGTTGTGGTAAGCTGACCTTCTGATTGAAAATGTATGCTTCATTTGTTCCTCTAGTTATATTTAATTTAAACACTTGACAGTTGATGGGGGATTTAAAAATGACACATCTTCAGTTGTTGGGTTTTTTCTTTAATCATTCTTGTAGCTGAGACTAACGACTGTGGTTTAGATAAGTAACAGAAACTGGAGACAAAATGTATCATAGCGGTAATGTGAAGAAAGACTTTGCATCATCTGAATTGTGGGCAAACCCAAGTGAGAAGTTGGCCTCTACGGATTAAGTGTGAGAAAAATAGAAGGAAGGTAGTGATAGCTATGGGCTCTGGTTTCTACACAGGGAAAGCGATTAACAAGCAAAGAATTATCAATGATGAAAGGTAGATTGCTAGGGATCATAAATTGGTTTATAATTTGTGTAAACATGTGCCTGTACTCAAATATCCAGTTGTAATAACTAGCAAGAAAGAACTATTGGAGAAATATAAAAGAGAATGCAATCAGATCATATTTATGATTGAAAATAAAAATGATTAATTTCATTGAGAAGTACCATCCAAGCTCTAAAGTGTTACACAGATATAAGATGTTACCTTTATTAAATAAGGTGGAAACCCATCATGGAATCTCTTAAGAAAGAAAAATAGAAAAAAGTAGATAAGACACTTATAGATCAAAAAAGTAAACAGGGGTTCAAGTAAAAACTTAGTAGGGCATTCTAATGGAATTATCTTACATTAGATACACTATAAAAGAAATGTATATATTATATCCATATATGCGTATATAAAGTTTTTTAAAAAGCTCAGTATTTGAGGCTTTATATGATGACTTAGCAAGTAAAAAAAAAAAGTAATTTTTGTCTCAGTTTGGGAAAATCAAAATATTAGAATTTAGGACTTAAATTTGTTTTCTTTCCAGTAAAAGTGGTAATCAGAGAGAAAGTAATTCAGAGGAGAAAAATATTATCTCTAACTGTTGTTAATGACTTCATTTATTTCTTTACTTATTTGGTATTTTGAATATTTTATAACAGATGCCTTAAAGTATTTGTCAGATAATTTCAACACCTCTCTGTCAACTCAACATTGGCTTGTGTTAACTTCCTTTGGAAGCTGAAATGTTCATGGTTCTTCATATACTGAGTAATTTTGGATTGTATTCTGGACATTTTGAATGAATATCTTGTTATGAGATTCTAAATCTTGTTTACATTTTTTAATGTATTGATATTTATGTTTTGGTAGGTAATCACTCTGGTGGGGTGCAGGCATTCTGTGGGCTCTGGTTCCAATGTCAGTTCAGTTTGAAAGCCATTGTAGTACTATTCAGATATGTCTTTCCTGTGTACCAACCAGGGATCAATTTGGGACCTGTGCAATGTTCTGTTAAGTAGTTTAAGTATTAACTTCTTTAGTATGATAACTAGGATCAGATTTAGTCATGTACAGCTTAAGGCAAGCAAGTCAAGGAATTTATAAATAATGTTCAGCAATCCCTTTCCAAAGTTCTTCCCTCTTCACTGTTCGACTAGTACTTACTGGATCACAGGGGCTTCTCTTTTCATCCTCCAGCCAGAAATGTGGGCCTCATTTACCCTGATATACTATATACTTCTGCAATTGTGGCTGAATCTTTAAGCCCAAGTGGCAGAAGGAGAGAAAGAAGGAAAGAAAAAAACCCCAAAGATTTGACTCCATCTTCATGGAATGACAGCCCTACTGAAGGGAGAGGATTCAACTTTCCCAGGGTTTTGGCTGTTTTATGTTACTATAGTTGCCACTGCCACTGTCATAATGAGATTACCTGAGGTTTGAGGCACATGAGAATAAAGAGAAAAAAAAAACTGGGATAATTTAATTTCACACACTCTTTGAGGTAGCAGTTCACTTTCCTGTTTCTCAGACCATAGCTAGAGTGCTTTTTCTGGGACTCTTTATTTGTTCTCTGGTAGATGCTTAATTCCAGGTTTCTGGCTGTGTTAAGTTCAGGGCACTGATACTAGAGGAGGGAAATTTAAATTTAAAGTCATTATTGGCTTGAATATTTTAAAATCTCGTGTTTTCCTCAGATCTGCTATTTATTGGTATAACTTTTTTTTTCTTTCTCCCTCTCTCTCTTTTTTTTAAATTAAAGACTATACTTTTAGAAAAATTTAGGTTGATGTTGTACATTGTATGGGTCTGGACAAATATGTAATGACATGTGTCCATTGTTATAGTATCATATGAAATAATGTTACTGTCCTAAAAATTATCTGTGCTGCAGTGCATAACCTTGCCAGATTAGCTATTTGCCTCTACTAGTAGTACACATGTAACTTTTCTCCATATCTTTTAGTGTCTTGATAGCTCATTTCTTTTTAGCACTGAATAATATTCCATATTCTGGATGCACCACAAGTTATTTATTTGTTCACCTACTGAAGGACATCTTGGATTTTTCTGAATTGGCTATTATGAATAAAGCAGCTATAAACATCTGTGTGCAGTTTTTTTTATAGACATGAGTCTCCAACACTTTTGGGTAAATACCTAGTAGAAATAATAGCTGTATTGTATGGTAAGTGTATATTTACTTTTGTAAGAAACTGCCAAAGTAGCTGTGCCATTTAACATTCTTGCTAGTATACATGAGAATTCCTGCACTCCACATACTTGCCAGGATTTGGTATAGTTAATGTTTTGGATTTGGGCCATGTTAATAAATGTGCAACAGTATCTCATTGTTGTTCTGACTTGAAACTCTCCAATAACATATAACGTTAGTAATCTTTTTATGTGTTTATTTTTCATGTTTATATCCTCTTTGATGAGGTATTTACTCAAGTCTTATCCATTCTTAAACTGTTTCCTTTTCTTTGGTTGAGCTTTAAGAATTATTTATACATTTTGGATAATAGTCCATTATTAGATGTATCTTTTGCCAATATTTTCCCTCAGTCTGTGGCTAGTCTTCTGCTGTTTCTTATTCTCTTGCTATTGTATTTTGCAGGCAAGAGTTTTAAATTTTAATATAATCCAGTTTTTTTATGTGCTTTGTTGTTGTATCTAAAAAGTCATTGGCATACTCTAGTTTTTCTCTTATATTATCTTCTATGAGTTTTATTGTTTAACACTTTACATTTAGATCTATAGTCCATTTTAAATTATATAGTCTGTGTCTAGGTTTATTTACTTGTATGTGGATGTCCAATTGTTGTACCACTTGTTGAAAAGACTATCTTTTCTGAATTTGCCTATGTCAAAGATCAATTGACTATATTTATCTATTTCACTAACCTGCTCTTTATTCTGGTCCATTAATTTGTTGTCTATTTTTTAGTGCCACATTGTCTTCATTGTTGTAGTTTAGCTTAAATCTTGAAGTTGAGTAGTATTGGTCCTTCACCTTTGTTCATATGCTTTAACATTGTTTGATTATTTGGGATTTTTGCTTCTTCATAAGACTTTAGAACAAGTTCGTTTATATTTATAAAATAACTAGCTAGGATTTTGATTGAGATTGCACTGAATCTACAGATAAAGCTGAGAACTGACATTCTGGCAAGATTAAGTCTTCCTATCCATGAACATAAAATTTTTCTCCATTTTAGTTTTTTCATTTTATTCATCAGCTGTGTCATTTTCCATATGTAGATCTTGCACTTATTTTGTTAGATGTATACCTAAGTATTTCTTGTATTTAAATGCTAATGTATGTGACACTATGTTCTGAATTCAAATTTCACTTGTTTACTGCTGACATAAAAAAAGATTGACTTTATTTGTATATTAATGCTTCTTATAATATTGTATCTGTATTTAATTCAAAATGGTTTTCAGTAATTTTCTTTATGTTATCTGTGTTCAAAGAAGAATTCTAGTAAAGTTACCAGTTCAGTGTTGTTTTCCTTCTTAATACTCATAATATGTGGAATGGTTACTACTTTAGGAGACAAGTGAATTTTAATGTTTGTTCATCTATACCTGATTTATACCTGGAAAAAAAAGAGAGGGAGAGAATACATAATTTTACTGTTTTTATAGCTCCTAATACATTATTTCACCAATTGAGTTAAGCTCCAAAAATAAGAGGCATCTTAACTTTTAATTATATAACATAAGCATCACTTTATTGTAAGTTTAATGGAATGATCAGACTCTACATAAGAAAGAACCTAATTGCCTGTCACAGTATACTTACATTTACATTGTTACTAGGTGTTTTACTGTGTAGTTGTGTTGTACATACATTTTTCCTTTTGGAAATTTCTTTTTTAATTAAATTACTTCAAGGACATTATGCATAGGTCTTGAGGGAAGGAATGTTAAAATAAAGCAATAGAAGTCTATGAAATTTACAAAATTGTGTTTATGCTTGAATTTAGTGGTTCTTTCTTATCTGGGGAGACACATTTGAAGACCTTCCCCAGTGGATGCCTGAAACGGCAGATAGTACTAAACATAAATGCCACCAGTTGGAACACATTTCTATTTATGTCTTCCAGTCACAAATTTAATGTCTTTTTAATTTTAACTAAGCACTTATCATGCCCTGTGGCCATAACTTGTGGTCTGAGGTGTGACAACAAAACTAGCACCTCTTCACCTTCACAACTTCACAGATGAAGATTTGTTCTTGCCTTAGATTTTGGCAACATCGACATATAATTGTTTCTTTCCTTATTAAGTTCGGAACATTCATCTTTTCACTTTAAAGGAACACTTCCAGCATCACTACCCTCCTGTCTTAGGGCTACTGCTAAGAAAAATAAAAATTACTTGAACAGGCACTGTGATACTGTGGCAATCACCCTGATAACTGAGATGGCTACTAAGTGACTGATGAGTAGGGAGCATCTGTAGCATCGATATGCTGGAAAAAGGGGTAATTCCTATTCTGACACCTCATCATCCTACTCAGAATGGTGCACAATTTAATATTTATGAGTTGTTTATTTATGAAATTTCTCATTTAATATATTGGGATCTCATTGGTCAGGGTAACTGAAATTGCAAAAAGCAAAACCACAAATAAAGGGGCCTATATTTTAGTATGTGTGTTATAAACAATATATTACTAAGATATAGGCTGAGAAGATGTTATAAAGAAGAGAGGACCACAACATAGAACTTGATCTGCAACATAAACCAAATGAACATAATATATATTTACAGAACATTTCATCCAAAAGCTACAGAATGTGTGTTCTCCTCAGCACAGAACAATCTTGAGAATAGGCAGTATGTTAGGCAAACAAATAAGTCTCAACAACAAAAAAGAAAGACTGTATCAAGTTTTTATCTGACCACAATGGAATAAGGCTAGAAATCAATAACAAGAGAAACTTTTGAAATAATACAATCATATGAAAATTTAAAAAAAATTAATTTTAAATATGTGGGATACAATTCAGGGTTAGCTACACAAATGTTATTATGTAGGTACTCTTGTTAATGAGGTGTGCCCCCTCCTCTGTCAGTTCCCCACTGCTGCCAATCCCTTTCCTATAGTGTTACAATAGTTGTCAAGGTCTGCTTATGAGTGAAAACATGTGATACTTGGTTTTTTGTTTCTGTGATAGATTACTCAGTATTATAGCCCCTAAGTCCATCCAGGTTGCTGGAAAGTTCATAGTGTTGTCCTTTTTATGGCTGCATAAAATTCCATCATGTATACGTACAACATTTTAATTATCCAGTCCTCTTTTGATGGGCAGCACTGTTGGTTCCATGTTTATGCTATTGTAAATAATACTTCAATAAACATGCGTGTACAGGTATCTTTTTTGTAGAGTGATTTGAGTTCCTTCAGGTATATTCCCAGTAGGGAGATTGTGGAGTCATATGGGAGGTCAATTTTTAGATCTTTTAGGAATCGATATATTATTTTTCACAGAGGTTGCACTAGTTTACACTCCCACTAACAATGTAGAAGTGTTCCCTTTTTGCCGCATCCTCTCCAGCATCTGTAGTTTTTTGAATTGTTGATGATGGCCATCTTGAATGGAGTTAGGTGGTATCTCAATGTGGTTTTAATATGCACTGCTTTGATGACTGGTGAGGCTAAGCATTTTTTCATGTGTCTGTTGGGTGCTCGTATGTCTTTTTTTGAGAAGTGTCTATTCATATCTTTTACCCACTTTGTAATGGGACTGTCTGTTTTTTTCCTTTTGGCATGTTTGAGTTCCTTGTAGATCCTAGATGTTGGACTTTTGTCAGATATACAGTTGGCAAATATTTGTCCCCAGTCGGTGGGCTGTCTCCCTGCTCTCCTGATGGTTTCTTTGGCTTTGCAGAAGCTCATCAGTTTGATGAGGTCCCACTTGTCTATCTTATCTCTTATGGCATGGGCACTTGGGGTTTTCATCAGGAGCTGGTTGCCAATTCCAATTTCCTGCATTTTCTAAGGTTCTTAGAGTTTGAGGTTTTACATTTAGGTCTTTGATCCTTTTAGAGTTGATCTTTGTGTATGGTGATAGGTAGGGGGTCTTGTTCTAAACTTTTGTGTGTGGTCAGCCAATTTTCCCAACACCATTTACTGAAAGAGTTCTCTCCCCAGTGGTTGATGGTGGAGGTTTTGTCAAAGATGAGTTGGTTAAGAAATTGAGGTTTGCTTCTGGAATCTCTAACCTATTCCATTTCCATTGGTCTATATGCTTGTTCTTGTACCAATATGGGCTGTTTTGATTATTGTAGCTTTATAAGAAAGCTTGAAGTCTGGGAGTGTGACGCTTCCTGCTTTTTTTGTTTGTTTTGCTGAGGGCTTTTTTGGCGATTCGTGGTGTTTATATTCTTATATGAATTCCTGTATTGTCGTGTCCAGGTCTGAGAAGAATGCTACTGGTAATTTAACTGGTATTGCTTTAAATCTGTAGATTGCCTTGGGTAGGATGGACATCTTAACAATGGTGATTATTTCAATCCATGAGCATGGAATATTTTTCCATTTGTTTGTGTCATCTTTAACGTCTTTGAACAGTGTTCTGTAGTTTTCGTTGTAAAGTTCTTTCACTTCTCTAGTTAGGAATATGTCAAGGTATTTCTCTTTTTTTTTGGCTACTGTGAGTGGAATTGTGCTTTTTACTTGAGTTTCTATTCATTTATTGTTGGTGTATAGGAATGCGACTGACTTTTGCCCATTTATTTTATTCTCTGGGACTTTGCCATAGTTCTTTAACAGTGCAAGGAGGTTTTTGACAGATTCTCTTGGGTTTTTGAGGTACAGAATTGTTTAATCTGCAAAGAGGGATAACTTAACTTCCTCTTTACCCATTTGGATACTCCTGATTTCCTTCTCTTGTCTGGTTGCTCTAGCTAGGACTTCTAATACTGTGTTGAACAGCAGGAGTGAGAGTGGACATCCTTGTCTTATTCCAGTTTTCAAGGGAAATATTTTCAATTTCTGTCTGTTTAGCAGTATGTTTGCTGTGGGTTTCTCATGATGGTTCTTACTATTTTGAGGTATGTTCCATCTATGCCTAAATGTTTGAGGGTTTTTATCAAGAAGGGGTGCTGTATTTTATCAAAAGCTTTTTCCATGTCTAATGATATAATCATGCGGTTTTTGTCTTTACATCTGTTGATGTATTTTATTATGCTTATGGTCTTACAGATGTTGAACCAGCCCTGTATCCAGGATGAAGCTTACTTGATCATGATTAATGATTTTTGAGATGTGTTGTTGCATCCAGTTTGCTAGAATCTTATTGAGAATGTTAGCATCTATGTTCATCAAGAATATTGGCCTGTAGTTCTCTTTCTTTGTTGGATCTTTACCCTGTTTGAGTATTAATGAATTACATGAAAATTAGACAACATACTTCTGAATGACCAATGGGTCATTGAACAAATAAAGAAAATTTTTAAAATTTTGGAACAAATGAAAATAAAAACATAACATACCAAAATCTAGGCGATACAGCAAAACAAGCACCAAGAAGAAAGTTTATGGGAATAAATGCCAATGTCAATACAGTAGAAAACTTTCAAATAAAAAACCTAATGATGCATCTTAAATAATTAAAAATGCAAGAGTAATCCAAGCCCAAAATTAGTAGAAGAAAAGAAATAATAAAGATCAGGGCAGAAATAAATGAAATTGAGACAAAAACATTTAATAAAGTGAAAAGTTGGTTTTTGGATAAAAGCAACAAAGTTGACAAAAATTTAGCCACACTAACTAAAAAATAATAATAATAAATAAAATAAAGAAGACCCAAATGAGAAATGAATTACAACTGATAGCCACACTAATTCATTATGTATATCAATAAATGGGAAAATTCAGAAGAACTGGATAAATCTCTACACATATAATCTACCAGGATTAAATATGAAGAAATCCAAAACCTGAATAGACCAATGAAAAGTAACATGACAGAAGCAATATTTAAAATTCTCCCATGAAATAATAAATTGTGTAACTCCCTTGGGTCCCCTCCTACTCTGGGAGATTTTCTGTCCTCTCAATAAATACTACTTAATATACATACCTACATACATACATACATTTAATTTAATTTAAAAGTTCAGGACCTGATGGCTTCCCTGCAGAATTCTACTCAACATTTAAAGAATAATTAATACCAACCATACTTAAATTATTCCAAAAAATCAAACAGGAGGGAGGGATATTTCTAAACTCATTTTGAGGCCACTACTACTGCTATAATAAAACCAGACAAAGATACAACAAATAAATATAACTACAGGCCAATATCTTTAATGAACAGAAATGCTAAAATTCTCAACAAAATACTATCAAACATAATTTGACAACACATTAAAAAGATTATTCATCATGATCAAGTGAAATTCACCTTAAATATGCAAGAGTGGCTCAATATTTGCAAATAAATAAACGTGATACCTTGTACCAACAGAATGAAGTACAAAAACCATATGATCATTTCAATGGATGCCCAAAAAATATGATAAAATTTGATGTCCCGTCATGACAAAAATATCTCTACAAGGGCATAGAAGCTACAGCTCAACACAACAAAAGCCATATATGGCAAACCCACAGTTAGTATTATTTTAAATAGATTTTAAAGCCTTTTCTTTAAACTTTGAAATAAGACAAAAATGCCCACTTTTGTCACTTTTATTCAACATAATATTACAAGTCCCAGACAGAGTAATTAGAAAAAAGAAAGAAATAGATGGCATCCAATTTGAAAAAGATGTCAAACTAGCCTGTTTTCAGACAATATAATCTTATATTTATGTTGCAGGATACAAAATCAACATACAAAAATCATTAGCATTTTTATATGCCCATAGCAAACAATCTGAGAAAACCAAACCAAAAAAAAACAAAAAACAAAAAACCAAAAAACAAAAATGCAATCCCATTTTCAATAGCTACACATAAAACAAGGTGTCTAGGAATAAATTTAACCAAAGAAGTCAAGGAGCTCTACAATGAAAATTATGAAACATTGTTGAAAAAAAATTGAAGAACATAAAAAAAAAAAAGAGTCCATGCTTATGGATTAAAATAATCAATACTTTTAAAATGCCCATATTACCCAAAGTAATCTACAGATTCAATGGAACTTTTGCCAAAATACCAATAATATTCTGCAAATAGGAAAAAACTGCTTTTAAAATGTATATGGGATCACAAAAGTCCCAGAATAGCCAAAGCAGTCATGAGCAAAAAGAAAAAAGCTGGAGGCATCACCTTACCTGACTTCAAAGATACAGTAACCAATCTAAAATAAAAACAGACTCATAGATCAATAAATAAAATATAGAATCCAGAGCTAAACCCACAGATTTGCAGTCAAATCACTTTTTTTTTTTTTTTTTTTTTTACAAAAGTGCCAAAAAAACATACTGGGTAAAAGTCTGCTCAATAAGCAGTGCTGAGAAAATTGGATACCCATATGAAGAAGAATAAAACTAGACCCCTATCTCTTGTCATATAAAAAATCAAATTGAAATGCACTGCACACCTAAATATAAGGCCTGAAACTATAAAACTATTAAAATAAATATTGGGTAAACACTCCAGGACATTGATCTAGGCAAAGATTGCTTGAGCAAAACCTTGAAGGCACCCACAACCAAAGCAAAATGGACAAATGGTGGAAAACCTTTCACACAGCAATAGAAACAATAAAATGAAGAGATGAGAGAATATATTTTTCTAACTACCCATGTGACAAAGAATGAATAACCAGAATATATAAGGAGCTCAAACAATTCAGTTTTTAAAAATCCACAAATAGCTAATTTTAAAATGAAGAAAAAAATCTGAGATACATTCCTTAAAAGAAGACATAGAAATGGCCAATAGGTATATTTTTAAATGCTCAACATCACTAATTGTCAGAGAAATGCAAATCAAGCTACAATGAGGTATCACCTTATCCCAGTTAAAATGACTTTTGTGTAAAAAATGCAATATTGAATGCTGACTAAGATGTGGAGAAATGGGAACCCTCATAGGCTATTGGTGGGAATGTGAATTAATACAGCCACTATAAAGAACAGTATAGAGATTCCCCAGAAAACTAAAAATTGAAATACCATATTATCCAGCAAACTCACAGCTGGGTATATATCCAAAAGAATTGAAATTAGTATATTAAAGAGATACTTGCACTCTCATGTTTACTGCAGCACTATTCATAATAGCCAAGATATAGAATCAACGTAAGTGTTCATCCATGGATGAGTGGACTTAAAAAAATCTTGTACATATACACAATGGAATATTGCTTGGTCATAAAAAAGAATGAAGTCTTGTTACTTGCAGCAACATGGATAAAACTGAAGGATATTATGTTAAGTGAAATAATCTGGGCACAGAAAGACACATATCTCATGTTGTCACTAATATGGGGGAACTGTAAAAGAAAATTAATCTCACGAAGATAGAGAGTAGAATGATGGTTACCAGAGACTGGAAAGGGTAGCAGGGAAGAGGGTAATAAAGAGAGAATAGTTAATGGACAAAAAAAAAAAATTAGAGATAGAGAATAAGATCCAGTTTTGGTAGTACAATGGTGTGACTATCGTCAACAATAATTGATTTTATATTTTGAAAGTAACTAAGAGTGGAATTGAAATATTTCTAACACTAAAGATATGATCAATGGTTGAGGTGACCAATAACCCAGTTACCCTGATTTAACAATTACACATTCTATGCTTGTATAAAAATATCACATGCACCCCATAAATATGTACAACTATTATGTATCCATAATAATTAAAAATTTAAAAAGAAGAAAGGACCAAAATAATGGTGGCTTATATATCATAGACTTAAAAAAATACTCCTCAATAATTCCGAGATGAGTGATAGAATAAGTCTATGGAACTGCTATTCTCCAGTAATTCCCTGAGACATCATTGGCTTCTGCAGGATCATACTGTCAAACCTAGGTTTCTTTCAAGAAAAGAAAGAAATTAATAACTGAGGTATGATCAAGATTTCAATATCTGGAATAAAAAGTGGCTCACATTCATTTCACCCAAGTTTCATTTGTGGAAACCTAGTCACAAAACCATATCTAACTGAAAGTTGTCTAGCAAATATGAATTTTCCAAACTTCTAATAAATTATAGAAAGAGAAGAAGACAGATTTTGGTAGAAAACTTATTTATCTCTTGAAAAATTACATGTAATCCTATTCATATTGGAACTTAACAAGAATTCCCAAGAGATAAAAGACCCACTTTTTGAAAAAGATAGAGTGACCATTACTAACTTACCAAACAGTGATTATGGCCTCAATTATTTTTCAGTATCTTATTCCATGCTACTATATAGAGACAAATGTCTATACTTTCAGAAAGAGATATGAAATCAACAACTTATAATATTGTTTATGAATGCAATGCTCTTTGCTAAAAATTTTCCAGAATAAAAGCACTGTAAGTAAAAAATTAAAGTCTCCCACAATCTCATTTTACTAGTATGCTTCAAGATCTTCTTTTTATGTTTGACTTGATGGAGGTGATTTTTTTGTATTTTTATTATGGCAAAATATACAACATAAAATTTATGATTTTTATTATTTTAAGCGTATAATTCAGTGACATTAATATATTCAAAATTTGGTCAAACCATCACCACTATTCATTTCCAAAACTTTTTCATCACTCCAAATAGAAACTCTGTAGCCATTAAACAATAATTTTTCATTCTTCCTTCTTCTCAGTCCCTGATAACCATGATTCTACTTTATGTCTCCATGAACTTGCCTTTTCTAGATACCGCATATAAATGGAATCCTACAATGCTTGTCTTTTTATGTCTGCATAACTTTATTTAGCAAAATGTTTTAAAATTGTCTCCATTTTGTAGCATATATATATTTGATTTTTATTCTCTTTTAAGGCTGAATAATATTCCATTGTATATAATACTATATTTTATTTATCCATTAATCTGTTAATGGACATTTTGATGTTTCACCCCTTGACTTCTGTGAATAATATTGTTACGAACATTGGTGTTACAAGTTCTGACTTGCTTTCAGTTATCCTAGGTAGATATCTAGAAAATTGCTGAATCATACAGTAGCTGTATGTTTAATTTTTTTGAGGAATCATAAAACTGGTTTTACAATGGTTGCGTAATTTAACATTCTCACCAGTAATGCACAGAATTCCAAATTTTCCACATCCTCCTCAACTTTGTTATTTTCCTTTTTAAAAATATATTGTCTAATGGAAGTGAAATTGTACATCATTACAGTTTTTGGCTTGCATTTAACTAATGATGAATGAGGTTGAGCATCTCTTCATGTATTTAATGGTAATTTGTATGCCTTCTTTAAAGAATGACTATTCAAGTTCTTTGACCATGTTTGAATTATGTTGCTTGGTTTTGTTGTTGTTTAGTTGTAGGAGTTCTTTATGTATTCTGTGTATTAATATTTTATTAGATATAATTTGAAAATATTCTGTGGGCTGTCTTTTTATATTGTTGATAGTGTTTTTTGGTGCACAAAACTTATTAATTTGATGTGGCCCAATTTATCCAGTTTTCTCTTTTGCTGCCTGTGGTTTGGGTGTGTTCTAAGACATCACTGCCAAACACAATGTTATGAAAAATTTCCCCTCTGTTTTCTTTCAAGAGTTTTGTAATTTTAGGTTTTAGGTTTAGAGTTTGGGTTCATTTTATTTTTTGTATGATTTAAGGTAAGGATCCAACTTTATATTTATTTATTTATTTAGAGCTGGGGTCTTGTTCTGTCACCCAGGTTGGAGTGCAGTGGCACAATCATAGATCACTGCAGTTCAGAACTCCTGGGCTCAAATAATCCTCCCACCTCTGCCTACTATGGAATTGAGATTACAGTTGCACAACATTATACCTGGGTTGTTTTTAAAAAATTTTTTTTATAGACATGGTCTTATTCCGTTGCCCAGGCTGCTCTTAAACTTCTGGCCTCACGCAACCCTCTTGTCTCAGCCTCTCATGTAACTGGGATTGCAGGTGCAACTTTATTATTTTAAATGTGAATGTTCCATTTTTTTTTTTTTTTGAGTTGGAGTCTTACTCTGCCATGCAGACTGGAGTGCAGTGGCATGCTCCCAGCTACTGCAACCTCTACTCACTGGGTTCTGGCGATCCTTCTGCCTCAGCCTTCTGAGTAACTGGAACTACAGGCATGCCCTACCATACCCAGCTAATTTTGGATTTATTGTAGAGACGAGGTCTCGCCAAGTTGCCCAGGTGAGTCTCGAACCCACAGTCTCAGGCAATCCACTTTCCTCAGCCTCCCAAAGTGCTGGGATTACAGGTTGAGCCACTGAGCCAGGCCTGAATATTCAGTTTTTAAGTAATGTTTGTTGAAAAGACTATTCTTTTTTCCCATTTTATTGTCTTGATAACCTTGCCAAAAACTTGACCAAGTACGCAAGAATTTATTTTGGGAATTTTTATTTCTTCCTTTGGTCTATATGTCTTTCTTTATGTCAGAACCACACTGTGTTGATGCTTATTTATCTATTTTTTGATATCAGAAAGTGTAGGTTCCTTTACTTTTTTCTTTAAGATTTTCTAGCCCAGCACCTAACTGTATAGAGTAGATATTTTATAATTAATCACTGACTAATAAAACTTCCAATATTATTTTATGCTTTTGAATACAATTCTAGTCATTGGGCTTCATTCTATCACAATGATTCAATGCTAAAAATTTGGAGAAAGACTTCACTTACTAAAAGGTATAAAACAATTGTGATCCAGTGGTTAGGTAGGAATACATATTACCGCCAAATCATCTAGAATCATAAATCTGCCAGTGAGAGTTGTGAAACTTGGGGAAAATTGCAACTCCTACTTATAATTTTCTCAAGCATTAAATGGACATGAAATCTACCTAATGGGACTGTGGTGAGGATAAATAAGCTAATTTATAAAAAGCACACACTAATCCTTGACAACTAATACACTATTTTAAAGACAATTTTTGTCACTTCCCGTGTCTTTTGTAGTTGGAAAACTCACAACTTACATATGCATTATTTAGTATTTCAGGGAATAATTTTTTATTCTGTGGAAAAATAAACAACAAATATTATTTATTTGTTTCGTTCTTAAATTCACATACTATTTTGATTAAAAACCTATTTGGGACTCTGTGGTACAAATCACAAAACATGATGCATTATATAAAATAGCTTCCTAATAGTGCCTACCTTTGCCCTTGACGCTTGCCCTTATACAGAGTCAGTTTGGAAATCTGTTGACTCTGCCTTCCGGTGCCAATAGATTACACAAGACCCCTTAATTGATAAAAAGTTTATCTTTTAGTATCGGTGCTGCAAAAGTCCACTAGCATATAATAGACACAAAACTTACCCTTAGCTCCATAGTGGAAAAGTCAGGGAATAAATACTTATAAATTAGGTATATTATGGTGCTTCATTAAGATGAAATAATATCATATATGTAAATTACTTAGAACTCACCTGGTGCAAAGAAAGTCTTCAAAAACTGTTTGCTGCCATTTTTTATTATCATGATTAACATTATCATCATCATCATTATCCTTAATGTGAATTCTGTAGGTTACAGGTAAAAACAAGACGTAAGAGGTAAAAATTTACCCATCATGGTCACCTGAGTTTAAATATTTATCAGAGTGATATTTGCTCAGGATCATCCCTGGACAGAAACCCAGAACAGAGTGATTACTCATCATTTTCTCTCCCTGCTCTTGAACTTTGAAAACAGATACAAAGAAAGACTTGTTTGGTTTAGTCAATAATTTTGTAATCTAGTATTTGTCAAAGTCTCTTATCCAATTTAGGGACACATATTTGATTTTACTTTCATAATACACAGGCTTCAGTAATAAAAGCAGAACAGATGATTTAAAAAATATTAAAACTAGACAGGCTCGGTGGCTCAGCCTGTAATCCCGCGCCTTGGGAGGCTGAGGTGAGTGGATTGCCTGAGCCCGCGGGTTCGAGACCCGCCTGGGCAACGGGGAGAGACCTCATCTCTACAATCAATCCAATATCCAGCCGAGCGTGGTAGCGTATGCCTGTAATTCCGGCTCCTCGGAAGGCTGTGGCGGAAGGATCACCGGCGCCCAGCGGGTCGAGGCCGCGGGGGCCGGGAGCGGCCACTTCACTCCGGTCTGGGCGACAGAGTGAGGCTCCAACTCAAAAAAAAAAAAAAAAAAGGACTTTAACGTTTATTGCTTCCAAAATCTCTTGAACTCTTAGAGAGAAAATGAGATAACGAGGCTGTGTCATGTGGGTTTCTTTCTTTGTCCACACTTCACATTAAAAAAAATTGAAGTGTGGAAACTGGAGCAATTGATCAGGAAAGGAACTACAAGTTGGAAGAACACTGAAGGATTTCAATCTGTGCAAAACCGTATTAGTGTTATTTGTGTCTTCTGAACTCATTTTTTATCTTGCCAACCACAAGTTGGAGATATTTTAGTAGAACGTAAATTGTATGTCTTCATTGCTTACTCAAAAATTCAAAATGGTATGGAAAAAAACTTGTCGGTCTCTCAAGTTAAAGCAAATTTCAGACTATTTATATCTCTTATAACTATCAGTTTGTGCTTGGTGTTTAGATCTTCTTCTTCAAAGTTAAAGACTTTTAAACTTGTTACATTTATTATGTATCTACATCTAGAATATTTTTTAAAAGCCTCTTCTTCCCACTCATGTCATATCTATCTCTCCCTAGCTACCGTAGGGTGGGATACTTTTTAATTCTACTATGAATCCTTTCACCTTCTATGTAGGTTAAAGCCACAAAAACCTTACATTTCATTACATATCAAATAAACATTTAACTGAACTAATAATATTTTGATGATATGTCCATCCATCCTATTAAGGTGATAAACTCAAAAAAGTTATCAGTTCTTCTTTAAAATAGCTGCAAAAATATGTCTTAAATAAATGTAAAAAAAATTCTTTGTATCATCAGGAAGATGTAATTCCACCAAATTGGACACCAAGTGAACAGCTAATATCAGACATGCTGATATGTAACTTCTAATTTTGCCCTTCTCCATGATTATGAACACCTCTAAGTCTTAGAAATAAAAGGGAGAAATGGACTTTAAGTGGGAAAGGACTTCACATCTCGACAAAACCCATCTCTGAGCATGGACAACACTGGCATTGGTGAAGCTACAAGCAAGATCAACTTTGCTTATGTTCTAGGATGACACATTTGAATTCTGTAAGTACCATGAATTCACTGGGTTTTCTCTGAAACCTCGTGAGTGGCTGCTGCTTATCTTAAATCATTAAGCCTAAAATCGCTTTGAAAAGTCATGGCCAGTTATTTTTGTGAGCATAGAATATCCAGGTAGTACGTCTCTGGGTCTCAGGTTCCTCATTCATAAAATGGAGATAACCAAGGCGCTGACTTCTTAGCGTTATTTGACGTGTGAAATAAAATAAGTCAAGTAAAGCATAGTGTTTGGCCCGGAGAAGCATCAAATAAGTGTTAGCTAGAATATGCCATACTCTGTCTCATGTTATATTTAATTTTATACATGTATTAAATTCTCTATTGAGTTGTGAGCGCTTTGAGGGCTGAAATTGAGTCCTGCACAATTTTGAATCCTTTGTAAGACCCATGCTATGTCCAGTAAACACTAGACAACAGTCAAGGAATGCATCTTGAATGGAAATTTGTCCAAAACATCATGTGAATAGACACTTTAGTAGGAAAGAGGTAACAGAAAATGTGCCCATTTAATCCAAAAAGTTAATACAGAGTTTAGGATAGCCGAAATCTGAGTGTCTGGATTATGGCCTGATTTGGCACCAAAAAAATTAGGAAGGCGGTTCTATGGGGAGGGGCCTGGGTGACGCTATTGGGTCACCTGAGATCCATCTCTATTTAAATGGGGAACTTCTGTCAAGTTATACCACCTACCTAAGTCTTCATAAATATGCATACATGAAGACTTAACTATGAAGACTCTCTTACTCATTCTTTCTACAGTAGGTATGAATACACCATACAGATAAAAAAATGAGACTGAACCAGTTAAGTGACACGACAGGACATATACATAGCAAAATCAACTCCTGAGTCAAAGTCTTTTGACTCCATGAATTTTTGTTTATTTGTTTGTTTCCTGTTTTATATGTTTTGCTTACCTTTTAAAGCTGTAGCAGGAATTGAGATGAAATAATGTGCCAGTGGCTTGAAAAGTACAAAGTGCAAATTCAAAACATCTGATATGTTCTATGACTGTTCTCACTATTCAACTACAGAACACAACTCTTTTTCTCTAACTTTCCTCATCTCAGGGTGTGTGTGGGGAGGGGGAGGGAGGGAGAGAGAGAGAGAGAGAGAGAGAGAGAGAGAGAAACAGAGAGAGAGATTTTGTGTGTGTGTGTGTGTGTGTGTGTGTGTGTGTGTAGGGGATAGTATGTTAGTAAGTGAAAGCCTTGCGTCAAGGAAGATGAAGGGAAGAGAATGGTTAAAATCTTTTAAGGTTGAGTGTCTCACTTCACAGGCATTCTTTGTAAGATCCAAAAATTCATTGTCTGCTACACTGTTCGACTGAAATAATTTGCCTCAAAAAATTTTGGAACTCAAAGCATTCTGCAGAAAACAATCATTGTCCATTAGAACATTTCACATTCTAGCAAAGTAGTCGTGGTCATTCTGTGAAATGAATGTATCTGCAAAGTACAACAATTATGATATAAAATTTTTAAAGTGTGAAAAGTAGTCTTTTAAAAGTAAACTTAGAGAATTGTGTAATCTATATATAAAGTGGTAGTTCTTAATGTCCTCATATGTTTCATTGGCTGTCTTTTCTGATAATGTTATCTTTATTTATAGTTCTGCTGAGTCTTAAATCTAGTACTATAAGGAGATGGATAGGGTACTTACAACATATCTTATATCAGTGATATTATTTGGACTTGCCTGGAGAGTTTTTCCAAATATCTCACCTAGCAGGGCAGCAGTACTAAAGAAAACTGTTTTTAAATAGTTTCAGCGAAAACCTGATTTATGATGAAAAGTGAATGTTATGCCCTTTAAAAGTTGAAAGACATTAGAAGCAGAGATCCAGCATGGCTCCAGGAAGAAAAAGGCACACTTGCAGAATTATTGGTGGAATGTTGTGCTAGCTCCAGGGTTGGAGTCAGAAATTCCCCCAAAATACTTTCATCCTTTCAAATCACCACTGGCTTGAGGCTGGATTCAGGGGAAAGGTAGCTCAGTAGAAAGTACATTAGCTAGAGTGTCAGGAGACCCAAATTCTCCCCAAAGAGCTACCCCAGTAGAGTAATAAAAAGAAGGCCTAAAGGTGAATATGAGGAAACCGGAGTGCCGGAGTTGAACGATTGATTCCTTGGTTGTTGGGCGACACTTAAGCTCTTATTCTCAAAGCTCCCTTATTCATCATCTTGTGAAGCTTTAAGACTTAAACGTATTTTAATGTATTACGTCTCTCAAATGACTAATGAATTATTTCAAGTATATCTATAGAGCTGAGTGTATAATTCATTCCAAAATTACACGTAATTGGTTAAGTAACAACAATGAACCCATGTTCTCTTAGTCCACGTCTAGGTACACAGTAGGTTCTTGATAATCACTTGTTGAACTTCTCATTTTTGTCTACATTTGGGCATTGTCTATATATACTGACACTGCAGCAGGTTGAGGAGGTAACGGAATTGTCTCAGTATAGACATTCCTGAGGCTGGCTGGTAGAGATTTGAAAGTGGTAATGGCAATGTCTCAAATATATATCCCTGAGGAGCTCTTAAAGGTGTTGTGAGATGACTCTGTGATAAGGACAGGAACAGAGGGCTGGTGGAATTCACATTAGCTAAAGGGGAGTGTGGGTGGTGCATTCATATGAGGGTGTTTCCAAGGCTAAATGAGGAAGTAGATGTCAACAGCTTAGAGTGTTAAGGATGTTATAAAAAATATCAAGTTATTTATTCCCAGTTATATGCTCTGTAACATGGGCCTCTGTGACATTAATAGGGTTGCCTTTGGAGTCAATCCAGAGCCCAAACGAAAAAAATATGTATCAAAATCTATTCAGAAAATTAACATGGATCCCAGCTATTTCCAAGAGAAAATGGCATTCCCTTGCACAGAATTGAGTTACTTATACAAACTCAGCATCGGATAGAATTCAAATAACATTTTACAGCTCTTGATGTTTTCCTACTTTGCCTTAAAGTTGTTTCCTAGAATACAGCTATTCTCATGTTAATTTTAGATATTGAGTTATTAAAAATGCTTTGGTTTTCTACACAGAGTCATGGCAGCAAAATGACTCCTGACAGCCCAGGAAGCATCGAAAACAACATATTAAATAAAGGACAGTTCGTCTTAAACCGCCTGCTATCAGTTAGAACTTCACCTTGTATTTTGCACTCGCAGAAAAGCTGGTCCTCCACCGGACGGTGTAAAGTCGCACCTCGGATGATTTTTGGTTCTTTGGGACAGAGTTGTCTGCCCAGCTGACCCTCACGGCATCATGGGTAAGAGCCACGGCCTGCACACCTACTGGTGGGAGCATGGGGGTGGAGATATCTGGGACCGAGGTGGGGAAATCATCAAGCAAAGGATAATAATCAACTGGGTCAGTGGGATCTGGGTTTAAAAACCCGCCCGATGAAACAAATAAATACGTACACAAAAGCGTTAAAAATAAAGATCAGTGGCAACACATCACAATGAGTTAAATGCATGGCAATAATGATGAAAGGGAACATGAGAAGAACAGAAAAAAAATGCCATTAATTCAATCAGCAATCACACTAGAAACAGTACAGCTAGATTACAAAAACAACTGAATATTTCCTATCAGCCCTTAGAGGGGTTTTATCAATTTGGTTGTTATTTACAGTTATAGCTTTTAAAAGTTTATTTTGGGGGAGAATGTTGAACATTGCTTCCTGAAAGATCTAGTATAGAATTCATTAGTTTTATCCGTAAATGCATGTAACTAAAAATAGCAAGATAAAAACGGGTTTCTGGTATATTTCTTCCTACAAAGAAAATAAATGCTTCTTCAATATCTGTTTTTTCTCCCCCTTCTCTAACTTGATTGGATTTCTTGAATGCTCCCATTATGGCTTACCCTACATCTGCACACATTTTTTTTTTTTAGACGAAAAGCAAATGAACCATAAACAAAGCACTCTGGCATCCACAACAACCTGTGCATGTCTGTGGTTGCACAAAGCTAGAGTGACCAGGTATACAAGGTCGCCCGGGGCAACTATCTATTTGATAATTAGGTGTCAGTGGCATCTGCTGTGTCAGGTTTTCTTAGATTGGAATCCTAACCGGAAATGCAGGATGTGATTGTACCCACTTTCCCACGCTAGGTTTTTAGTCTTGGAGGGATGCCTGCATTCTACATCCTGGTTCTAAGCCTTCGAGTTTGATGAAGAAACTTTCTATTATTGAATGGGAAAACAGTATGAATTACCTACAAGCAGATGAGATTTGCCCTGAGGTATATACACGCTTTGATCCATAATAGAATGGGAATCCACAAAATGGGCTGTGTATGTTTATAAAATATTCCCCCAAAATCTTGTGATCATTTTCCTGCTGGGGATATCAGAATCAGAGATGCTTATTTTGTGGCCATAGTAACAGTCCAATTTGAGACATTTTATTTTGCACTTAAGACATTTTAAAATGTTTACTTTTGTATTATGTATTCTCAATAGCAAAAAATAAATAAATAAAATGTGAAAACACAACCCTCAGGCTGGGCGTATGATGACATTTGGAGAAACAAGACCTACTAAAATGTTGAGTGTCTGTAGCAGCATAGCACAGTTTATTTTTTTAAACAGCCCCGTTCACAGCAGAGCGGCTGCTGGCTGGTTTTGATGATGACTTCACTTTGTCCACTGCCTTCCAAATGCCCATCCCCTCCCTCCTCATTCTGTTTGCCAATGAATTATTTAGCACTTTACTGGTCTGTGATTCTTTGGAGCAAAATACAAAACCAAAAATAAAACCAGAACAAAAGAAAAGAAAAGGAAAGTGAGAGGGGCAGAGAGAGAGAGAGAGAGATATTGAGAGTGAAATGTGTGTTTAAAATTTAATGATAGAGCCCAGACTTTCTGTGTTTCCTTTGATGTCTCTTTTTATTAAGGGCTCCTTTAAACCCAAATGGATTTTCGAAAGGATGAACGGGAACCAAAGACGCTGCAGGCTCCATAAAGATCCCAATCATTCACCGGGTTGGTGAGGCAGTGGGGGATGTTTTTGTCACATTAAAGCAGGTTGCTGCCTGCACTTCTTGTTTCTATTCTTAGCTGGCTTTACAAGAAGAATGCTATACACACAGGGCAAATATTCTAATTTGCAAACTTACTTTTTGACCTACTTGTATCGGTGGGTTACCCTCTTTGTTGTGTCTGCTTAATCCAGTTCTGGCAGCAGACATATATTAACTTTATAGTTTTTCAGAGATACCCTATATAAGTTTTGAAATATACTGATTGCTCTTCGAGGAATGATTATAACCATTCCTGCCATTTCTGATTTTAAAATAGTATATTATTCATGACTATTGTTATTGAGTTTCTTGGAGTCGGTTCCAGAATGATTCTCTCAAATTTCAAGCATAGTATTTGTTGGTATTTACCAATGGGCTTACACAACCCAGAAATGTTTATGCTTAGCCAAATTTGTCTTGCCTGTTTTAGGAGGTTTTTTTTTTCCAGGTGTGACTTGTCATTCTATGGGCCACTTCCTCCAGAACTGTGCTAATACAACAGCCACGATTTTATGAAATATTTAAGCTCCAATGAATTACAATTAAATAAACTTTTATACATTTCACTTCTTCTGCTAATTTCAGGTGTTTAATGACCACAAGAGCCTCGCGTTTACCACACTGGATGGTGCAGGTATCTAGAGCATTTCCAGCAAAGCAGAACATTCTAGTGGACAGCAAGCACCTCCATGAATACACGTTACTTATATTGCCAATGGTCTTTTTCTCTTAAGTCAGAAACTACTTAAGATATTGAATGTACAATATTATTTTGCTGCTAAACACCTCTCAGTTTTTCTTTCTTCCTACTTCTGACTGCATTATGTGCTGCTGATTTGGGGTGGTTACATACAAAAAAACAAGTAAGAAAAAAAAGAGAGAGACCAAATATAGCCTCAAACCTTTTGCTAAGACATAAACTTATTCAATGTCTCGTAGATGTTTTAGCAAGAACATATGAATTTTCAGTCATTATACTGAAGATCAAAATGAACTTTAAAAATAATAAATGCAATTTTACAACTGAATTGTACCTCATTTAAACATTGATAAACAATTGAGAGCATACCAAACAGTATCTTTCATTATTCACCTGGTTTTTATTTGCCTTCTTCCCTTTCCCAGGCTTAAAATATCTTGCTCTTGTAACAAGATATAAAAGGCTTTACAGCAAAAATGAAGCTCTTAATGTACTTGGCCAGGTGAAACTTTCAGCACCTCTGATATTGATATTCCCAGTGTGAGATGAGACCCCAAGCTCACCAACCTCTATGAGAACATGCCTGTAGAAAGCGCCACAACCTGGTGCTTCATCTCGCTTGAGCTTTTCATGGCATGGACTATATTTTGTTTTTCCTTTACACAGGCCTTTTTTTGCAAGACTGCTCATAGGAATACTTTACAGAAGCTTAGAAACAAGGATGCAGGCTGCATGACACTGACACATGTAGTGATAAGAGTTTCTACCAGAACCTTAACCTTTGATTCCATTTATTTGTCCTTTGTTCTCCATGACATGCAGAAACAATAAAATAATTCCACGTCCAGAAGAATGCATTATTTTTACGTGTTAAGGTCTGGATTCATGCATTCCTCTCTGACCTCTTAACTGGCTTTTCTTCCATAGAAAAACGTATCACACAACTTCCATCTTTTGGTATTATTGGCATTTGTCAGACCCATTAGGATTCAAATCATATCAGGAAAATTATCATCTTATGAGTCACTGGTGTGCTAGAAACCACTCTGGGAATGCCATTTGCTGAGAATTAAAGAGTGACAGCAAATGCTAAGAAAAGAGAAGTTGAGATGACCACAAATGGCTCTTACTGAGCAACTTACCTTCAGTTTATTTGAACTCTGCACCTTTATGAGTTTTTGTTTGAAAGCTGGTTTTTATTTGCCACTTCAGTGGTCCTTTACTGGGGGCTTTAGTGTCGGTGAGAGAAGAGCTTTAAGAGACTGGCCACAGTATCCTTTTGTGTGGCCTGGTCACAAGCTCAAAGATACCGTGGCAATGAGCTGCTCCTTGGTACTTCTTACCACAGGCAGGATAAAGATGACTTACTAAATAGAAATTATGGGACACGCCAGTACAGGCTGCTGTCTCTCTAAAAACTTTGCCATCTTGCTGCTGGCCACGCAACAGAATAAGAGCACAAATCCCAGATACCTGTTCATCACGTTGTCTCTTACTTTTCATCCTAGTATTCAATTTTACTCATCTCCCTATATTTGGAGATAACATGTCTGAGAGGAAATATTCTCTAGGGTATTTATTTACCCTTTTGGAGGAGTCAAGAACCCCTTTGAAGATACAATGATATATAATGTCTCCACAGATAAATGAATATCTTGACATGTGCTCAAAATTTTGCATCCCAAATTAGACAGATCTTAGACTCCAAAAGCAATGGCCAATGATGACAGGAGACTAGAATAGCAACTTTTCCTCACAAGAAAATCATGAAATTAATCAAGCAATGGTATGATCTAGAAAATATCACATGGCAACTGTGAATTTACAGAACAACTGTATTCTCAAGACAGCCTATGAATGGAGCTGAGCATTTGGAAAACATAAATTTGGGCAGTACCAGAAGCCATAGGATCCCGTGATTTATTTCACAACTGTTTTTGCCTACTCGCCCAGATTTTGAACTCCAGCAATGTCTCATGTTCTCTGTTGCTTGCTTGCTATCAAATCAGGCACTTGCTGGCTCAGATCCTTCGCTGTTATTAAGGAGAAAACAGCTGACAAGTTAAATGAGGTCTGAAGGGTGTAGTTTTGGGGAGGGGGCACCTTCAAAGTATTAATTAAAGATGGAGCTCTTGGGTTTGACTTGGAGATTTCAGACCTAAACCTATGGAGGGGTGGCAGGCAGTGGCCAACTGACTTCCTGTGACTCCAAAGGGTCCACAGAGGTGTTACTTATTCCATTTTGGAAAAAGCTCAGCCTTGCTAACAAATAGTCTCCATCAGTGGTCTGGATCTCATCATTTTACCCAGTCCTCTCTCAGCTTCTTGAACTTTTTTGCTCTTTTGAGCTGCCTTTATGTCTGACTCATATAAGAATTCTGGAAGTTGACAAGCCCTTGAGTCAGCGACTCCCTGAAATGTCCTAAGCCCCAGGCGTTGCTGGGGTGACTTGTAGGCCCAGGTGGGGAAGTCACACAGCTGAGTTCATACCACCCCAGGAGGTCGGTTCTTCTTTGTCATCTTAGCCCAAGGAACTATGCACAGAGAAGCAAATGCCTACTTGGGCATTTGGCAACCTTTGTGCAGGGACTCTCCTGCCTAAATAGCATTGATTTGTGACAAGATGCTCAGAAGAAGGGTGTCATTAGGACATCAAAAATAGGAAGCTCCCGGGAAAAAAGAAAACGAGAGCTGTAGATTCTCTATGACCATGGGCTCATTTGTAGACTGAATTCCTCCTATTTAATTTTGAAAACCAAAGAAATTAAAAATTGCAAGCATACGCGTGCATGTAGACACAGATATATATAAGGCTCAGGAGATGACCGCATACACGCATTTTGGGTTTCTTCCTTTGTCTTGTGTTTGGCTTTGTTTGCTTTCATTTTTCTTTTTTCACCATGACTCAAGCACTGACTGCCTTGTCACAGGAGGACCACATTACCCGTTTCAGCTTACCTGTGATAGACCTGGTGGTGGCACTTTCATAAAGAGGAACTCCTTCTCCCGCGTTGTTAAAAGCTTTTAGGGAGATTACATAATGGGAACTCGACTCTGGAGGAAAACAAAAGCAATACGAACATGCTGGTTTATTTGGTGTACGAAAATGCTCGGGGTAAACATTTTTCCGAAAACAAATTTAGTGTCATTTATTAAACAAAATGTTGTTGAACGATGAGTGAGCTGGAGCCTGGAAAGAATGTGGCAGTAGGTGGAGGCAGGGGGGATTTTTGAGCCTCTTGGGTCCCCATGTGTAGCTGGACCGCTAGGTGGGAAACCGGAAGCATTTGGTCATTGCAACGGGCTGATGAGATGCTCCTGCAGACCCTAAACAAACCACAGCCTCGTGATCTGCTTGAGCATCCGTGTAAGACCGAAAGGAAGCATCCAACCTGAAAATGGGATGATTCCAAAGTAACTCTCAGGCAGTGCTGGAAAGGAGAGCAGATCAGTCTGAGAACAGCCAATGTAGACACTCAGAACTGACCTGCAAAGTTCTCTCCAGGACCGGGCCCACACTGGGGACAAACGACTGAAAATCGATGTGGAATCTGAGCAAGACTTAAACAATTTACATGAAGGAGAGAGAACGTCCAGAACGTCCAGATGAAAGGAGGAGGGGCGGATGACCATGAAAAGTCCGAAAGCCAGCTGCCCCGGCCTTTAGTCTGTGTTGGGGGTCGACAAGCTTGTCTATAACAAGCCCAGATAGTAAATATGTTAGCTTTTGAACCTCATGCTGTTTCTGCCACATGTTTATGCCTATTTGTTTGTGTACAGCTCTTCAAAAATGTCAAAACCTTTCTTAGCTCAGGGGCCCATAGAAAAACAGGACCTGGGCCAGATTCTACAAAAGGAAGGGGACTCTATGTATTTAGAAGAGCTGTCTGAACTTCTGGGATTGCAGGAAAATAAGGCACATGAAAGTGAGCAACAGGCATTTATTGAGGTAAAATTACACACAAAATCACTATAAGAAAAAATAAAATAAGAGAATATCATTGCCATAGATGAGTACAACAAAAAGGATCAAAAAAGCAGACAAAAATTTTCAAAAATAAAAAAGGCACCCAAGACAAATAGCTCAAAACCACAACTTGCTATTTCAAAATGAACTAAACAACATTAAGAAAATGATGCCAGATGTGAAAGAGTAACATAAATCAGAAAACTCAGACATGAGATGACATAACTGAAAAAATAAGTATATATAAATAAAAATACAAATTTATAAATAAATGGTAATGAGGTGAACAAATACACACAAGTTAAAAAAAAAACTAAACTAAACTAAATTAAAAGAGTAAAAAAGAATTCCAGAGAAAGTGACAAAAACTAAATTTAGAGAAGGAAAATCTAGCATACACATAATAGGGGTCATTGAGAAAGAAAAATTAAAGGAAAAAAATAGAATAAATACTAAAAAATTCAAGAAATTTTTGCTGACAAAATAATCTTTTAGGAACCTGGACAAAAATAATATTATTTATATGGGAAAAATTAGGTTATTACAGATATTTTTTTAACTACAACATTTTATGCCAGAAAAAAATTAGAGTAATTAACTTTGGGTACTTAACATTAAAAAAAAAAGTAATTCAAGGATCTTATAGTCAACAAAGAAAACTTTAAACATAAAATGAACAGGCAAATTGTGATCAACTAGCAAGCAATCAGGGATAATGTTCCCCCGGTCCTTGGAACCACTGGAAACTGAGCTTTAAGCATGCAAAATGACCAGAGGAGATATTGACCTAATAGCTAACTGGTGAAAAATAAATGTAATTAACTAAGACTAAGTGAGGGTTTAAAGGAAGAGATTTTGTTTTGTAACAGCCACATGTTATATTTAAGATATAACATATATATATGTTTAAAATATAACATATATGTGTGTGTGTATATATATGTGTATAGATATATAAGATTTGAAACAAAACTAAGGTAGAACAGGGTTAAAATTATTATTGATGGTGATACTTATATTATTGCTATTTTAATACGAATGTAGTATGGGATAAAGCAAACAAGTGAACATGAGCTGTTATAAGTCTATTATCCCTTATGTCCTTGAGAACCTGACTCTTGGTGTCGATGAAAGAACACACAAATGCAATATAGAAAAGGTTAAATAAAGTCTTGTGTTCCTAAAATTGAATTGGAAAACATAAGTTTAAACTCAAAAGATATTTTTTTCTCTGTTCTAACTCTGTCCACTAAGAAGTCTAAAAACATGAACTTAATAGCAACAAGCATCCCTAAGATACAGACTGCAGTTTTGGAAAAAAAAAAAATCCTACTACAAGAAACAAGGGCTCTTGCAAAACTGGCTGATTCCTGGTTTGAAGGGGAAAACACGGCAATTGAACCTGAAACAACTTGACATACTAGACAGAAAGGAAGCAGCCAAAGACGAATAGAATCATGTCAAGTGGATTCAGGAGACCGTTTGAAGAGGCATCCAGAGAGCAAGATGAGGATAGCCCGAGCATAAAAAAAGATAAGAGTTGCAATGTACTGAAACCCATAAAACATATGCGAATGCATAAATTCATAAAGAGGTTTTCAAAGAACAATAACATTGGCCACTTCTGAGGTTGTGAACTCAGAATATAATTCCAGCTAACAAATAAAAACCAAATAATACAATTAAAATACTGCTCTTTTACAGCCCCAATGAATGAATGAATCTAGGCCTTAAGCATTAATAACTGCTGAGATAAAATTGAGACAACTAGATTTTAGAGTCTTGCCAGAGGGGTCTAATCCACTTAACCTGATCAAGACTCTGGATCTAAATGCCAGTTTGAAGAAACATGGAGAAAAGACACGTTCTAAACTCCAACTTATAATACTTCATTAAGCTATCTATTTGTCGCTTGTGGTTTTCTATACTCGGGTTTTCTATAACAATAAAAAAGCTTTAAAAGTAAGTGAGTTTATCTCTGACAGGAATCTATAAAATTAGTAAGATGCATTTTTCCTCATGAAATTTGTATGTGACATAAGTTAAAGATATTGATATTCTAAACCACAAGGACCCAAGAGCCACAATATAGCAAGAACAATAAAATAAGATTATATCTAAGGTAGACAAAGGGCTTCTACTCAGTGAATTGCTTTCCCCCAAAAAGGGTGTATTTCTATTTATTTATTCATATTTAGAATTTTTATTTTGAAGTTTGGGGTACAATTCAGGGTTAGGTATACAAATGTTCATTATGCAGGTACCCTTGTAGATGAAGTGTGCCCCATTCCCTGGCAGTTTCCAAATACTTTTTTGAAAATGTATGTTGTCAAACTAATTTACTAATAAAACACAATCAATCAACAAGTGTTAAATGTTCTTGGATATCCAAGACCACTTTTAAAAAGATTTTAGGTACCCTATATAATTCTGGGCAGAGAAAATAATAAAAGACTGTGAAAAATTAAGCTGTAAAGTATGTGATACAGCTTAAAATGCTATGAATGTAGGGACTTGAAAAATTGGTGAGGAATTGGATCAAAGAAGACTTTTGGCAGATGAGGACTTTGAACAAGGGTTTGTGGAGAAGGGTTGTACTTAGAGGTAGAAGCCTGACAGGTGGAACACAGCATTTCAGGGTAACAGAAGGGAAATGGTGGAAACACATTTAATCCGCAAAATACTTTATTACTGAGAAAAATATTCCCTCTAGTTATTGCAGTAGAGAAAAGTCTGATTTCAAACATATGGCTCATCTATGCACCAACAATAAAAACATTTTCATTAAGTTTGAACCATTTAAAATTGCCTTTTTGTGGTTCAATTCCATTTGGTTTAACGTAGTACATTTATGTATTTGCATCTCTCCATGTATTTATTAATGGAATGAGAAAGAGATCAGGAAGTCCAAACTCAAATGCTTAGGAGTTAGGCTGTGTGTGTGTGTGTGTGTGTGTGTGTGTGTGTGTGTGTGTGTTGTTAGTTTAGTGTAGTTTTTTAATTAGAGAGAAAGAGAGAGAGAGATTGAGAGACAGAGATATGACCACAGTGTATGAGAGACGATTGGGCAGAGGGCACCTCGAAAACAAAAAATTCATCTGAAGAGTAGAACCACTACTCATTGTCAAGATAATATAAGTGTAAAAGAGGCAGTCCCAGCATTGTCAGATTATCTGGGAATGCAGGTTTTTATGTTGAATCATCAAATTTTCAAGGGTTGGCGCTAATTTAAATAAGCAAAATAAAACCATGCTGGTAAACCAAAACATTCTCTGGACCGAATCCAGGCCCAGGGCCACTAGTCTACAACTTTGGATAGACGATCACGTACACAACTACCTACAAACGTGCAAACAGTCATGGAAAGATAGATCATGGAGTCTGGTCTTCCATAGTTAAGATGTCAAGCTGAAGATTGACATCAGCAAATCGAAAACTTTTATGGTAAAGAAGGTGAATATCAACAATACAAGGTGTTTGTTTACACAAGGAGATTGGGGATGATTGTGTTATATTTTCATCTCCAGTTTAGATTAGAGTTCAGTTAAGAATGTCCTGCTTTATCCCAAACTGGCGTGTTCTGTAGGAAAGGTTGGCCAAACCGTGATGCAATAATAATTTTGCATCTATGGAATAGCTCAGAATATCCATAACGAAAAGTAATTTCCATGGACATCCACCAAAATCTGAATTGTTTCAATGTGACTCAATCAAGGTGAATTCAAATGAGAGAACATTGCTGAGTTTTATTTTGCAGGGGCAACTGATAACTTTTCAAGCCTATGTATTTGCAATATGTTAGCTAATACAAGAAATAAATTTAACTGTCCCTTCCCACTATGGGAGCTTTTCTATCCTCTCAACAAATCCTGCTCTAAAAAAAAAAAGAATGTCCTTTGACTCCTTACTCACGGTTAATAGCTCAATATCACATGTGGTCAGAATAGTCCATGAGACACACGCTCACACCTTCACTCTTCTGTGCCCACCTCCCAGCTGCCCTGTTCATACTTCCTTAGACAACACACTCTGGAAAAATTTCTGTCTGTAACATTACTGGATTATTAATTTTTAATCTTTTGAAGTGCATATTATTTCTCATTTTAAAGAAAGCGCACATATACAAAACATTTTAAGTACCTCAACTGGTTCATCCTCATGGTTTGAACTTTCATCTTAATCTCAAAGACAACAATAGGTGCACCTCATCTAACAGCTATTTGGCTAATTCTTGTCATGGCTTAATCCCTCACCCCCAGGAAAAGTGAAGTAATTGCCATTCTCACACAGATTCCTGCAAATATTGACACCCACCAAATCTCTAGTCATCTGAGTCGTGCCAGCTTCTTTTACTGGGTCCTTAACCATAGTATAGAGGATGCCAGCAAGGAGCCTGCAGTTTCATAGTTTACTAGCTGTTGGCTTAATGAATTTTACTCGTCACTAAATTTTACAAATCCCTGTGATGCTTTACTGGAGGTCAACCTTCAACTTAAATAAAAAAGTGTTCATGGCTTAGCCTGGGAAAGGTAAACAGATTGGCAACGGAGTTGTAACTGGCATAAGAAAATCGCATGGAGCTAGAGGGAGTCCTGAAGACATTTTGGCCCGATGCTTTCCTAGTGTCAACTAGTAATTTGAGGCTCAGGTGGGTTCACCGACCTCGCGAAAGTAATACGGGACTACTTAGGTAGTCCTGAGGAAGACTCCACAGCCCCTTTGACTGCCTTTTCCAAAGAGATTTCTTGAGTGCTCTTCACATTTCACCTGCTGGTGAGCATCTCTGGGGCTCTCTGGCCTCTGCTGTGCCTCCTTAAACTGCCCTCTGGAGCTATGAAGGAAACAACAGGATTCATTTTCTCCCGCCCCCATAAAGCTGGATCTAACACTGAATCTGCCTGAACAACAATAAAAATACCATGCATGTATCGGTTCGCTAGTGGGCGATAGCTTTGATAGATACCCTTTTACATGGTGATGGAGGCATCTTGTTTGAGAGTGCCTTGAGGAGTCAAGATGCTTTAAGTGTGAATTGGGAGCAAGAGAATACGTGGGTTTTCTC